>NMRB01000073.1:16494-35935 GCA_002633025.1 Notospermus geniculatus
GAACCTGGTGATGGTGGAAGACTAAAACCTCCACCGATACCTAGGTTATCAAGGATGACCTTTCAGATTACGCAATGACCTTGAAGGTCAGAGGTCAAGGTCAAGGTCAAACAGTTCTAAAGTGCAAATCCGCTCAGAATTTCAGGAGAAAATTAATTGGAAGCCTGAATTAAGGCCCGTTTCCACTTGAGCGTTTTACGCCGCGTTTTGACGCTTCGCCCATTGTTTGGAAGCAGAGCGGCGGAAAATAACAAAAGATTTGACGCACCACGCGGCGTAAAAAGCTCTAGTGGAAACGGGCCTTTAACCATCTCCTATAAGTTTAATCAAGGTTGCCTGTTCCAGTTACGCAATACTTCTCAAGGTCACAGTCAGCCGTCACAGATAACATGAACCTGCTGATGGTGGAAGCCTAAAACCTTCACCTACACCTAGGTTATCAAGGATGACCTTTCTGATTACGCAATGACCTTCAAGGTCAGGGCTCAAGGTCATGGTCAGCCAGTTCTAAAATGCAAATCTACTCAGAATTTCACTAATTAGAATCGTGTATTAACCATCTCCTATCGGTTCAATCAAGGATCCCTGTTCCAGTTACGCAATACTTCTCCAGGTCAGAGGTCAAGGTCACAGTTAACTAGCTCTAGAGTGTAAACCTCTCATCGGAAACCATTGACATCGCTCCGATGTCCTTCTCTTGTTGTCATTCGAGGTGCATGCACATGTAAAATGAGGTGTTCCGTTCATTTCTTAAGTTTTTGACTAATTGAAAACAGGAAATCCTTGAGTTTCCCCCACTAAGCTATCTACTTGATTTTAGTTGTTTTATTCCACTTCTCTTTGTCGTACATATGTGGTGTGTCTTAACCTGATCAACTCTTATCATTATCATGTTTTCGTTTTTAGCGTTTGGTTATCTTCATATGAGTAAGCCGTGTCAAATCAATTTGTTCCCAGTACGCAAGGACGTGAGCACCGCAAGTGTTGGCCAGTACAGGCAGGTGTTAATGGGTAATTCTTCGGCAGAAACTGGAAAATGCGAAATCACATTTGTAGTTACATCTTCCACACTGTGGTTCAGACTGCCATGCAAAAATTCCTGGATATGCAGGAAACTACAGTTGAAATTATAATGCAAAGCATTTCCAGTTAAATAGCATAATAAGCAAGAAGTCAATCTCCAGAATTCACGAATTTTCGACCCCAACCGGGGTCTTTTTCAAGTGGAACTTTACAATCTGAAACTCTAGAAAAGACTGAGCTGAAACCCAAATGTAGAACTAACACCTGTGTAGACAGGATGAGTGAGCAATTAAGGAAAGAATAGTGTCCAAGCACCACAAATGGTTGCTGGACCTAATTAAGAGAGTGGATGTAATTAAGGGAAGAAAAGTGTCCAAGCCCCACGGATGGTTGCTGGACCTAATAAAGGGAGTGGATGTAATTAAGGAGAAACTGATTTAGCTGAAAGAAAAGGGTTTAATAAATATGACATGTGTAATACATAACAAATACAAAGCGAAAAGATGCACGAAGGTCAACACAAAGTAAAATAGCGATCAGTTAAATAGCGATCAGTTAAATAGCGACACGAAATAAAGAAAATTAAAAATCATCATTTTTGCACTAAATGCTCCTCACTGACCTTGTTTTTATGCCTATTTTCCAAGCCTCAGTGCACGCCCACCCATGCCTAAAACTATGCCACCTTAGTTTATTTGGAATCTACAAGACCTGATTGAGGAATAATGGGCAGGTGTAACATCATACGCAATGGCTGGACACCATTTTTTAGCCTTTGTTTAACCTTTGTTTCAGAAGATGTAATTCCGTTACCGTTCAGTAATTCCGTTACGAACCGCACACTACCTCAGGAAAATGTCAATTTCTCTAATGTGTATGAGGATTTCACATTTATTGATATCTTAAATTACAGCTAGGGGTCCAGGGCTTTCATTAAGCCTGCGTATGGCGTCTATTACGCATGTGAACTACACAAATGACGCAAATATAAATAACTCTGAAGTCTCAAAAACACAGGTAAATTCGATGATACGCTGATAGAGAAAGTGTGGAAGTCCCATCTGTATACTCAGTCTCCATTACGCCAGTAGGACCCCGGTTAACGCAGGTATCACGATACTGAAAGTCGTGCGTGGCCAAATTTTCTTCAACACGCCGAATCCTTGCTAGCGGAGGTGAAAATAGAACTGGGGATTCCCTTCGCCCATGGCAACCACACACTCCTAGCTCGAGTGCTGCACCCGTAGCAACCAACGACGGGACGATTTGACCCCAGTAAAATATAACAAGAAGCCATGACCCCGAAAAAGAATTGCTGGAATTCTAAAGACCCCAGCATCTTCCCAAATTAACTTCCATAAAAAAATTGTGGAAGTCATGACCCAGGTCGGGAAAAGGTTAATGAAAGCCCTGGGGTCTTAGCTGTAATATCTACATGTAACTATTAGAGCAATGATAAATTCTTGAGGGTTTGGGGGAGAATTTGTTCAAAATCGACGACTTTTCGAAGCAGTTTTCTGCCGTAATTCCGTTACCGACATATCAGGCAGCACTGCTCTTCCACCTTGTATAGTAGACTAGATTTGAGCCCATCCAAAAATAGTTTGGAGTGAAGCGAAACCCATACGGCTGGTTTCATCCCAGTATTACATACTGTGAAAGGACTAAAGCTAAAATTATGACGAAATTTTGCTCTGATTGTAATTCCGTTACCGAAGAATTACCCTAATACGGCCCACTCGACCCTTCATTCTGTCATTTTGGGGTCGATTATTTCACCTAAAAATGTAAAATAGAGAGGTTGGTTTCAGCATTCGTATATACAGCGTATCCGGTTGCTCCATCTACATGTAGGTCATCAGATTTAAGTCACAATCCGACTAAAAAATAACTTTTGGTGTTGACCCACTTAGCTTCCAAACCGAACTTTCATCAGGTTGTGATCAAAATCTGACAAAAAGAATCTGATTTATAATCAAGTTGGTTCGTCGATTATTCAGTGTAATGATTGGAGAGAAACAACCATCATACTGAAGTTGTAAGAAGTTGAATAAAAGCCATTTTATACTCAAATGAGATAACGGCGTCGCATGATTGTTAATGCTTGTTCAGGCGTGAAATACCACACTTGACACTAGATGTAGGTTTCCATCTTGAAAGTAGTGCAGATTACTACATTTTGGTAAAGGTTTTTAACAATCGTGAACAGGCCAGCCGTGTCACCGCCAACCCAGTGGCATCTACGCTAGATGATAGATGATGTTGAAAAGTGGTGCTCTTGGGTTCAAGGCGAATATTTTCAGACTAAAAGGACTTTGTGTTGATAACAAGTGGTATTAGAAATGAACTGAATATTAATTAGAAAGAATTGTGTGATTAGGCCGACCGAACTATTTCTACATGCGCGCCAGCAAAATTCAAAATGGTGGCCTTCCACCTACGCTAGTGGTGAAATGAGGGACGATATTTCGCCGCTATAGTGTCAAGTGTGGTGAAATACATGAAAAATATGCTTTTGACCTCAAAGTCACACTGTATTCAATTCAGAAAGGGCTTACGTTTGCCGACTTAGTGTAATACAAAATGTACAGTGTTCTATATGAATATCGGTACAGCTCCCCCTGCTGTTTTTTCAATGTGTACTGAAAACAAGGTCTTGATTCTTTGAAGCGATAGCCATGATAGCGATACGGTATTTATTATCTTGAAAATAGGGGACAATGTATACGATGTTCATAGTTAACATTGAATAATTATGAAATAGAAATCGGGTTTCTAAGGTGAAAGACATTGCTTCCTACCAGATTCGAACCCACGGACCCTCGCATGAGGCATCATCGCCTTAACCACTATAGTATGTTTAGGTCATCTGGAGCTCGATGGGCGGACCTTCGGTTGTCAGGCACACCTTGGTATTGTTGGTGAAGTCTGGCTATTGACATGCGTTTTATTGACAGGACACTTCCAGCCAATCCCATGCCTGTGCCTGTGTTCAATTTCAAATCAAGGTCTAGTTGTATGTTCAATTTCAAACCAAGGTTCAGCTGGTTAGAAAACAATGTGCGTTGGACCGTTTAGAGTAAACCCTAAGTTCATTGTGGTCTGGTTACTAAGGGTTTGAGTTGTAATGTCACTAGTGTCAACAGGCTGACGACCTTTGTAGCCTAGTGAATGAGCTAATACTGTGACTGCCTCTCGGCCTATTGGTTGTACCTTCATAAATATGCATTGAGCACTATATGACATCACATGTGCTGTGTAATGGCTCCCTTGGGATCCAATTAAAATACTTAAAACGATGAGTTTGCTGATTTCAAAAAAAATATAACATGTTGCAGATATCAATGAATTTTAATGTATTAACGATATTTCAAAAATTCAAAATTTTGCACAATGAGTGGAGTCTCCCTTAAAACAGCAATGTGTTTCTTGACTTGTCGATGTTCACGTCACTCCATTGCTATTCTTCCTTGATACATTCTGTGTTGCCCTGGTTTTTGAAGCACTCCTGCAACAAATTACCGACACTTAATTTTCTAAATCCGTTAAGATGTGAATTTACTGATCTTGTTAGTTACCCGCGTTCTTCATTCGTTTTTCGTATTCTTCGACCCGTTCTTTAAGTTGTATTTCATCCATCAGCTCCAGGATCATAATCAAGTTCTTCAAGTCGATGTCATTTTCAAGAAGCTTGATTTTGCCCCGTCTGAAAGTAGATATTAATAGGCAGGATGTTTTTATCATATCATTGTAAAGAAACTGACTGCATTATTCACAACTAAGAATGTCACATCACCGAACGCAATATCACTGCACACTTCATTTTATGCCCGTCGCCCGAAGTTTCCTTCAGAGAAGTAAGGAAGTAGTTGAGTTTGTTGGCCCACCCACTCCTTGTGGTCGGTTGGGGTACATAGAGAAGAGCTACTTTGTTTACTTAGTTTCAAATATGGCGGCAAGAGCCACTATTTGATTTTTATTTCTGCCAGATTACTGAGAAAGTGGACTTGCAATGCTTCACGTCTGAGGTGCGCGATTGCGCTCGTGCGCCTCGGCGCTCCTCAAATTTCGCTCAGGGGTGCAATCACCCACGCTCCTCGATATTTTAACCGGATGCGCGCCTCAAACAAGTAAAAAAGTTGTTTGACGAGCGTGTTGTTAGACCCTGATCACCTGAGCATACTTGTCTCCAAGGCGCTGGCGAGTTGCCAACGATCCCGACTTGAGGACAGCTTTCACTTCTAAAGTGTCCTGAACTTTTGGTTTTATTTCGCTGGGATGGAAAGAAATCGCCTCAAAAACTGTTTGGTTGGATTCCTGATGAAATTTCCTTTCCAATTTGCCCGTCTTGCTTATTTTTAGGAAGCGACATTGACTTGATTGTGTACAACCGACAGAGCTGGCTTCGCGCCAACTCATGCATACAACTCCATGAGTGTGTGCCTACATGTACGATGTTTCTGGTCAGCCGGTCTGACTCATTTTAGAAATACATGTAAGCTATGATGGACTCTATGAGAGGCTCAATTTGCGTCATTTAGAATAACATTTTGGGGCCAAGTTATCAACTTTATTTTGACTCAGTTGGAAGAAATCTCAACAGCCAATCAGAAAACGCCTTGCTTTAATATGGTGTAATAAGCGGGAAATTTGAATTCACTTGTGGAGTCTAATGAATGAGAGACCTTTCACAGCCACGTACCTGGCTGTCCATGGCTTGAGAGAAGTTACTCCCTAAAATTAGGGCCTAGTCTAATCTCTGAGGAACTCAGTCAAGTTTAAGAGGATACTCACAACAGATTATAACAGCAATCTGATTTTCCAGAGTAGTTGGGTGGGTGGGATACAAAATGATGTGTATTTCATATTTGAGGAGAGTGATTGAGGAGTGTGATTGCACTCCTCAATCCAATGAAAGGGTGGGATGCAAAATTAGAGGAGTGTGATTGAGGGGTGTGATTGCACTCCTCAATCCAATGGAAGGATGGGGTGCAATTGCACTCCTCAGCATTTTAAAGGAATACTCCACTCATTGTAAGCTTTTGAATTTTTATCAATCCATAGAGACCAATGCCATGAATTGTTATGCCACTAGTGTCAATAGGCTGATGACCTTTGTAGTGAATGAGCTAATACTGTGACTGCCTAGGCCTATTGGTTGTTCCTTCATAAATATGCATTGAGCACACATGACGTCATGTGTGCTGTGCTATGGTCCCCTTGGGATTCAATTAAAACACTTAAAATGGTGAGTTTGCTGATTTTTAAAAAATCTGACATGTTGCAGATATCAATGAATTTGAATGTATTAATGATATTTCAAAAATTCAGAATTTTACACAATGAGTGGAGTATCCCTTTAAGGGGTGCAACCGACCACACTCCTGACTATTTCAAACGTGAAGCACTGGACTTGTTCTTTCCAGGTGTCGATGGTTGCAGTTATCCTAATTTTACTTGCATGTACTAAGTTNCTTTATCCAACTATGGCAAATCTCGCACTCAACTATCACAGATATTCATCACATGTTTTCCAAGAGAAGCATAAAAATTTTAGATATCACTGTAAAAACTAATAAGCTTGAGAAACCCATGGGAATGGGTTCATTCCTTGTCCCCTATCTGGACCCGTTTGCCAGGATTTCTTTAAATGGGTACAAGAGAATGGGTTCGTGGTACCCAGAATATCTGTTCTCTGGGTAGTAGGTTGCAGTAACCCATAATGACCAGTTTCATAGGTCACTGTGTGGCCCATCTACGATTGCTACCTGTGGGGTGTTGGCACTCATGAGCAGCTTTCGGGTCCAACTGACCTACTTCTATGTTCATGCTACCCAGTTGGGTCATCTGAACCCATGGGGAAATCAGTATTTGTACCCATGGGACCGGACGATTTTTTACAGTAATGAAAGAATACCTGGGGTTCTTCCATTGCTGTGCAATTAACAAAGAACGATATTATGTGGTGTATTTTAAATCGATAGCATACTCACGCCTTTAGCTTTGTGACAACGTCCGAGGGAGTTCCGCAATTTTCAATATCAACATCAACGAGTTTGGCACTAGTTTGTAATACTCTTTTCATCTTACTCATGAAGTCTTTCGTGCCTTTATCGTCAAGAGAACTTGTCATCTTTACATATATCGCTCTTTGTTGTTCATTAAGGTCAGTCACCATTGATTTCTCTATTTCTGACTGAAATCAAAAGGGATTCAGATCTCTACTCTGTCATTGGTTCAACTCTTCTCAATGTTGTTAGTGTCATATGGCGGCATTGCAGTCGTCGAAAATTTCAACAGCGACAAAGTTTCTATCAGTGTACGTGATTATTTTGATGTGACCTACCTTCGAGTCACTTCCTTGTTGACCAGTGGATGGTTCACTTCCATCAGCTAACGGCGACCCTTGAAAAGATACATGTGTTTTGACAGATTGTTTTGTCAGTTGCTGCTGTCCAATACGAGATGATTCACAACCTTTAACCTCAGCTAAACTCGGACACCTCATAGTAGTAGGCCTACATGTATTTTCAGTTCTTTCAGTGCATCAGAAACATTAAATTCGTCTTTAGGTCATGATCATCTGCCAGACCACTGTCATTATGATATATCTAGTAGGCCTATACGTATTTTTAGTCCGAACGTCTCACTCGTATTGCTATTTTTAGAATCTGCTGGACGCTAATACAGAGTCAGATGATGAGTAACCGAAGAACCAGATTTTGGTTCTACGTCATCAGCATGATCAGATCACGGATTGGTGGTTCCCGTATCACGTGACCTCATAGTCCGAACGTCTGACTCGTATTGCTATTTTTAGAATCTGCTGGACGCTAATACAGAGTCAGATGATGAGTAACCGAAGAACCAGATTTTGGTTCCACGTCATCAGCATGATCAGATCGCGGATTGGTCGTTCCCGTATCACGTGACCTCAAACTGTAAAGATGGCGATGCTGTGCATTCGCCGATTCGGCTTTTCGAGAGGAATATTTTTCGTGATTTTGATAACAAATTGCGGTTTTCTTAGTGTTTGTCTGGCTAAGAGTGAACACAGAGCGTGATTGCGAGTGTAGCTGGTTGAAACAGCAAGTAAAATGCCTGAAAGCAGCGTTGTCACGTGATACGATTGCCGTGCACTAAATGTAATTCAAAACACGATCTGGAGATGGACGGACCAATCAAAATAGACCCCCCCCCCGCGACAGGCTTCATCTGACTCTTGTTGCGGCCGTCAGTTCTGCAAATGAGCAACAGGAGGCAGTGTTCGGACTAACGTATTTTTTGACATCTCAGGACCAGCTTTGATCACATTAGGCCTGCTGACTGCCTTTGGGTTTGTTTTCGTAAATTTCGTTCAGCCCTGCAGCAAAGGTGAAATCTAATGATGGCGTAGAATTTTGTTTAGTACTCACCCGTTTGCGAATCAAATAACATGCCTTTTATAATAGCCCAAGCTGAAACGAAACAACTTCTATTTCTCTAACAGCAATCCGAAACCAACTCACCATGGTGTGGAGCCTCAGCTGTCAAGGAAAGTCTTCTCGCTGGTCAAAGGAATCTTTATTGCCAGCAATTTTAGTGGTTTTTGCCCAGCCAATCAAGAAATTGGCTTGTCATATCAATGCAGATATCCTTAGCCAATACCAAACCAGTTTGAAAAGTAAGTCCTTCTTTCGGGAAAATTTCCTCCGCATGTTTCCAGGGCGACAGTCTGATGCCGAGATGTATGATACCCCGAACAATACATTTTTGGGATAAACAGTAGAGACAGCAATAATACGGGGGGGGGGGTCATCAAGAATTTTTTCCAGTAAAATAAATCATACTCACAGCTGGTTGGTAATTCCCGTCCTTTATGTCTGTGAATAAATCTGATGAGGAGGTACATCAATGTTCCCATTGCCATAATTACAACGGTAAAAGCCATTTGCCACCTTCTGATCTCGTCCTCTAACATTTTATTCGCTATATCAAGGGTCGTTTCACATTGATCGCAGATTGTCGAATGTCCTTCAGGGGTTGTCGGAGACTGCTCAGCCTCTTTAGCCTTTTTGCAATTATTAGTATCTGAAGTGGATGTATAGATGGATGATAATTAAACAGGATTGTCAGTTCCAGGCTGCAGGCGTTCATATCCACAAGAAAATGTTCAAAGCGCCCGAAATTTATCCAAGCAGCTCATGCATCCAGCGAACCCAGTAGCGCCTCTCTGGTGCAGGGTGAGACACCCCCCCCCCCGCCCCCATATATTCAGAATAAGCGCACCATTCAATTCGAGCTCAAGAGACAGACCAAACCCTCCCATGACGTACAATACATAAGTATTACG
This sequence comes from Notospermus geniculatus, assembly GCA_002633025.1. Taxonomy (NCBI): domain Eukaryota; kingdom Metazoa; phylum Nemertea; class Pilidiophora; order Heteronemertea; family Lineidae; genus Notospermus; species Notospermus geniculatus. Next base: position 25,850 of record NMRB01000073.1, read on the forward strand.
GTACAGTAAACTCGAGTTTAAACCACCGGTTCATTATGTTCATAAGCACACCCAAAGTAGGGTCAACTATTCATTCCATCACGTGGTTGTGATCGTACAAGCAATTCCAGCCATTCAGCGTAATAGTTGTTATGTTTTACTCACTCCCATTTCGACTGTGGGTGTGCTTGGCCGTGTTCGGAAAGCTTCCCCGAGGAAATTTCTTCCCAGAGCTTCGGGGAATGTGAGCATGCCCAGTGAAGGCGAATTTCCGAATGATATTTACGCTTCCTGGGGGAAAGGTACTACTGTGGGTTGCAGGCGTGAAATATTCCACGTTTAGCCAATCAGCATGTCGGCTTGGACTGAAAACCGAAATGCATGCCGGGAGTTTCCCCAAGTGAGCGACTCGGCGAGTCGCTCACTTCGACCAGGCTCGAGGAAGCCTTGGCAGCCTGCCAAATACCTTATCGAACGCTCTCCCGCTTCCCCAAACTTCCCCGACAATGCCCGAGGAAGCTTTCCGAACACGCTACTTATGAACCGGTGGTTTAAACTCGAGTTTACTGTACATATAAGTGGTATATAAGTATTACAGTAAACTCGAGTTTAAACCACCGGTTCATAAGCACAGTGGGTTTTAACCATAAAGAAGTCAGAAAAAATTCTAATGGCATGAAACCAATGGGATATACTCCAGAACGTGGCCTGGAATACATATATGAAAACCGGAAAAAAATCTGTTGGGAAATTTTTGTGAAATATGTGTTTTTCGAATTCATGTACATTTTCTTGTACATTTATGTATATACAAAGTATATGACAAAGTCCTACCCGTTGTTTCTATTTTCAGCACGTTTTACATTAGATTACACTTTTATGGGGTTCTCCATGGAGCATTTGATAGAAACCACCCAGATATATTTTAAGAGATGAAATATCAAAACCACAAAATTGGGTAGTTTGTCCCACAAAATTCAATATTAGGTCCCAAGTCCAATATAATAAGGGGCTAAAACAACCCCGGTAACAATTTGATATTTTATCAGCTGGAATTAATTACGGTAATTTCCACCATGGAGAACCCTGTAAAAGTGAAATCGCCTGCAAAATGTCCTGAAAATGGAAACTGCGGGAAGGAATAGTCATATACTTTGTACATACATAAATGTACAGTAAAATGTACATGAATTTGAAAAACACATATTTCACAAAAATTTCCCAACAGATTTTTTTCCGGTTTTCATATATGTATTCTAGGCCACCTTCTGGAGTACATCCCATTGGTTTCATGCCATTAGAATTTTTTCTGACTTCTTTATGGTTAAAACCCACTGTGTAAGCACACCCACAGTCGAAATGGGAGTGAATAAAACATAACAATTACCACGCTGAATGGCTAGAATTGCTAGAACGATCACAACCCAGTGATGGAATGAATAGTTGCTTAAGGCCTAGGGTGAAACTGACCCTACTTTGGGTGTGCTTATGAACATAATGAACCGGTGGTTTAAACTCGAGCTTACTGTATATATAATATAATATAATAATATAATAATATTAATAATATGATAATAAACAAGAGTCAATCTCCAGAATTCACGAATTTTCGACCCCAACCGGGGTCTTTTTCAAGTGGAACTTTACAATCTGAAACTCTAGAAAAGACTGAGCTGAAACCCAAATGTAGAACTACATAAATCTGTGTAGACAGGTCAAACAAGCAATTAAGGGAAGAATAGCGACCAAGCCCCACGGGTGGCCGCTGGACAATTAAGAAGAAGCTATTTTAGCTGAAAGAAAAGGTTNGGGTGTTTCAGAAAAAAACGTGTCATCTCCAAAATGTTCCCTAAAACTAAAACTCAGAAAGATTTGGAGCTATAAATTTGTAGGCACGTAGAACGGGATGTAAATGACTGCTCTTGAAATTTTTGCTCTGATTGCTTTATGCATGACTGCACAAGTGACCTTTACCTGAATGGGTTGAAAATGGTGCAAAAACCAACTTTGCTGTGCGCAATGGATTTCATGTCGAAGGGCGCCTTATGGAGGGTTAAATCAGCAAAAATTACCTTCTGTATGTAAGAAATGCAATATATGTTTTGTTTTACGGTGATGTATCATTATGGAATTGCCAAGGCATTGTCCATTGTATCATTTGTCCGCAGCGCAAATTTGGTTTTTGCACCGTTTTGAAACCATTCAGGTAAAGGCCTCTTGTGCAGTCATGCATGAAGCAATCAGAGCAAAAATTTCAAGAACAGTCATTCACATCCCGCTCTCCGTCCCTACAAATTTATAGCAGCCCCAAATCCTTCTGGGTTTTAGCTTTAGGGAACACTTATGGAGATGACACGTTTTTTTCTGAAACACCCTGTAGTTCATGCCACATGCACAGAGAGAGAGAGGCAAGACAACAGTGTACTAAACAATTTTCTATGTTTATTCACGAATTTATAATGGCTAGAAGTCTATTCACGAATTTATAATGGCTATAAGTCACGAATTTTCTAAGTTTTGTAACCATGAAAATCATTTCCTGGTGACGAATGACAGATACCTACAAAGGACCTCCAAACTACCTCCACATTTGACCGACCAGTGAGGGAAAAATATGGCCTGTCGAACAGACACATCACAACAGATGATATCCTTGAGAATATAAGACTGCAATCGATAATGCTAACACAACGGCAGTTTTAACAGATCAGCCAGGAAAGAATAAAACCTATGTTAAAAGATCTTGGATAGATACAAGTAGGCCTACCGTACAGTTTTAAATAACCCTTTAATGCCTAGGTCACATATCCACCGGGCCCCCTACGATTTTCCCCACCGGCGGCTTGCCGTGGATTTCAGAGACCGTACGGGTCCATTACGAATTTCATGTCTACGGTGCATGTGTGTGGTCACATATTCTACGGTGCCCGGTGAAAATTGGTGGAGAGTAATCGCAAGACCCGTCAACAATCGGCCTAGGTCACATATCCANATCGACTGTGAAATTCTGGAACTTGGTACACATCTCAATGTTCCTAGGACAGGGCGCCCCTCTTTTCCCCAAAATTTATCCTGGATCCACCCCTGTTGATCATCATCGTTTTGACACAAGTAAGATATTGATGGCGAGTGGTCACCACATCACAAAATCACTCTCTTTAAAGGGTTAAACAGCCAAATCATGCTGCTATGAAAAAAAATAGTTATGCAACACTTGACGACATAAAATGAAGATATTAACAATGGAATATAATAATGGACTAAATATATAATATGACCCATTTATATGGCGATGGACTGTAAAATTCTAAAGTTATCCTACCATCAGCAGACACCTTGTCCTTTCTATTCTCCGAGTTCAAGTCGGTGGCAATCACAAAAATGATCTGACGAAATTTTACCGACATATTTTCACATTCCTGTAGACCGAGAGGGCCATTGATTCAATAAAAAAGCTACTAGATGAGTTAACTAAGAAAGCTACAGCACATTGTACCAAGCAACACATGTACTACATATGACAAACAGTTGATCTACTCAGTCCTTGAATATCATCAAACATTTATAAAACTTGTTATTAAATTTTTGCTACATGTACATCTCATCCGCTGATTGGTCACTGCATAGTAGGCCTATACACCCCTGCCAGAACTGCTCATCCTAATATGCATATACAAAGAACAAGCTGAATGCTGTTATCACGAACACCATCAAAATGCTCGGCTTCATCATCCCTGCAGCCAGAGTGTAGTCCTTACTTCCCTTCTGCTTCCATGCAGCCAGACTGTAGTCCTTACTTCCCTTCGGCTTAGTCCCTGCAGCCAGAGTGTCGTCCTTACTTCCCTTCGGCTTGGTCCCTGCAGCCAGAGTGTAGTCCTTACATCCCTTCGGCTTCATAATGGACATCATCTTGATCACGACCTCCCCTCCCTTCGGGCAGGTTTTCAAATGGGGCTTCATACAATCCACGGAAACATCCGATGAACTGCAATGCAGAGAAAATACAATGAGGGTCACATTTAGAGGACACCGCCGTGAGTCACCGGTTTGCTCCACTCACGGGCCCCTGGAGAGCTGTCAGAGGAGAATGTCAAGCACAGAGCAAGGAAAACACACAATAGGGGTCTACATTCATAGAGCTTCCGAAGCAAGCGAAGGGTAGCCTATGCAAGCATATCAGTATTTTGTCAACTGCATCCACCCAGGTCAGACTGGTACTCCACCGGCGAAACACTGAAAATCGTACAGCAGAGCTTTTCGCGGGCAGGAGACCAGTGTGCAGGACGGGTGGATGTAGTTGACAAAATGGCCGCCGCATCAGCTAAACTCACTGGTAAAAAATGACTCTCTCAGACAATGTTAGCATGGTTAGTGGTCTGCAAGTGGGATAATTAGTGATAGCTGATAAAAATAAGAATCTTAAGTTTCATTAGAGCCCGTTAGTAAGTTATTTCATTGGGTTTTCTTGCTGAAATCGGGCCTTGAAGTTGGGATGTTCGTCGCGATAGTACTGATATGCTTGCATACCCTTCGCTTCCTTCGGAAGCTCTAGAGTGTAGGCCCCTATGTGTGTTTTCCTTGCTCTGTGCTTGACATTCTCCTCTGACAGCTCTCCAGGGGCCCGTGCTCCACGTGTACCTCTATGGCTTCATACGCTCTCATCACTCTGCTCAGAATGAGCACAGTGAATATATAACGAACTGATCTACAGCTAGTTTTACACCCTAATAAAATCATAATCCAACCTTCAAGTTTAGACTAATGTCCCAAAATACCAAACCCACCATGATTTTCAATCATTTGTTCATTATTTTTAGTTGCACTTTTTTGCGGCGAATTACACGTATGGCTGTTCTTTGGTTCGGTCGTTCCGGCAGAAATAGTTTTCATTTCAGAAGCAACCAAACCGATGGGCCAATCAGGTTTGTCGAATTTGATCACATGATTTTGTGAGGGTGAACATGAGGTCACGCACCTGTAATGCGTGGTCAATGCATTTACCATTAGAAATGGCGAGATGCCCGTGCTCGCAGATTGGTCCCAGAGTTTCGTTGGAAAGAACCGTTCGAACACAACATACCCCTAGCCTAATGCTTCATACCATAAAGTTTCGTTGTGGATTGACCATGATAATTTCAGGGTTTGGGGGTACTGAAAATATGAGGGGTAATTTCGCACGATATTTCAATGCGGCCACTCCGTATCGGTGTAGTACATGTAGACAGGCTTATGACACAGTCACTAACTTTCCCAAAAGTTGAAAATTATTTTTCTCTTGATTATTTCTGTGTCAAACAGAATATTTAAGTGCCTTTTACTCGATATCATCTATGATAAATGGAGAAAACCGGGTTTTTAAAGATCTACTTTGTAACCCCGCGCTGATTGATCAATAATTCCTGGCACGTGACCATGACCACGTGCTACTTGGAGGCAGCCATGTTATGACGTCATTCCTACGCGAAAAGAAGCACTGACGTTTGAAGGCAGAGTGACTGAGGTGAAACCGTCTGACCTCTGCGTAATAGGAGATTGACTTCTTCCGAATAACTTTTAAAGGGAGACATCCGAAAAATATTGCCCGGCGGGCACAATTTGTCTGAGTTGTAGCGCCGTCTGTTAATTCACGGTGACACTACGCTATATCACAGGCGCCTGTAGAGCAATCAGTGAGTTAAGAACACTTTTCTAATCAAACGTATCTAAAAACACAACACGTAGCCTATCTAAAAACACACCACGAGCTCACAAATTCGTGAGCTCGGGGGTGTGTTTTTTACAAACTAGTGTTTTTTGGTTCGATGATACGTGTTCTAAAGCTCACTAATAGCTCTACAGGGGCCTGTGATATAGCGTAGTGTCACCGTGTATTAACAGACGGCGCTACAACTCAGACAACTTGTGCCCGCCGGGCAATATTTTTCGCATGTCTCCCTTTAAGGAGTTCCATCACCAGGTACTGCAGGAGACACCTTTGGGATCGGACTGACCAGTGTTCACTGTGAAATTCGGTGTCCTGATTACAGAGGTCAAGATGAATACCTGTTTGGGAGGTGGGGGTTCCACTGTTGGTTTATTGCCAGAGTCAACACAAAGTAACTGTACAGGGTGTTTCAGAAAAAACGTGTCATCTCCAAAGTGTTTCCTAAAGCTAAAACCCAGAAAGATTTGGGGCTATAAATTTGTAGGGACGTAGAGCGGGATGTAAATGACTGCTCTTGAAATTTTTGCTCTGATTGCTTCATGCATGACTGCACAGGCCTTTACCTGAATGGGTTAAAAACGGTGCAAAAACCGACTTTGCACTGTGGAAAAATGATACAATGGACAATGCCTTGGCAATTCCATAATGATACACACACATCACCGTAAAACAAAACATTTATTGCATTTCTTACATGTACATACAAAAGGTAATTTTTACTGAAATGTCATGTCATTTTAAGAAAATGTATCAAAATGGGAAAAAATTCTATCCCAATTTTAGGAATTGAAAATTAGCCCGGAAGTGCCAATATTTCCCACTTCTTACTTTCCGCTTTTTAGCTCACCTCTGTGAGGTGAGCTTCTCTCATGGTGTGTCGTCCGTCGTCCGTCGTCGTCCGTCGTCCGTCGTCGTCGTCGTCGTCCGTCGTCGTCGTTAACAGGGGTGGCACGTTTCTAAACCACTTGAGTTACAAACTTGAAATTTGGTGTACAGGTACCCTATGGTAAAAACTATCTCTGGACCGAAACTTAGCGCCGCTGCTTGTACACTCTGGCCTGTAGGGGGCGCTTTGTGAAAACCTTCTTTTGGCCGTATCTCCTGAACGCTGTTAGCTAGAACCACGAAACTTTTATGGTGGGTTCCTCTGATGAGACTACATCACATAAATCCCGGGTTTTTGATTTGACCTACTTTTCAAGGTCACAGAGGTCAAAGTTCAAAATTCACTGTTTGGTGGCACATTTCATGGCTATTTGACATAGAGTGTTGTGATTTGGTGTGAAGATATATCTAGGCACCCTGCACAAGTGCACCAAATTTCAACCCGATCGGACTTCAAATATGGCCGCCAGGAAGCCATCTTGAAAAATGGACTTTGACCCACATTTTATAAATAGGAGTAGGTAGGATGTTTTAACCTTGTCAAACTATGTATCTAGGTACCATATAAATATATGGTAAATTTCAGTCAGATTCGACGTCAAATATGGCCGCCAGGGAGCCATCTTGAAAAATGGACTTCGACCCACACCTCATAAATAGTGGTAGCTAGGATGCTTTAACCATACCTAAATATGTGTCTTGGTACTGTCTACTTATATGCCAAATTTCGGTTCAATTGGATTTCAACATGGCTGCCAGGCGGCCATCTTGAAAAATTGACTTTGGCCATGTCTCACCGGTAGTAAATGTTACGATGTTTCAATGTTGTCTAAATATCTATGCAAGTATCCTGTACATTCCTGCTAAAATTTCAGTCCCAACGAACGTCATGTGTGGCCACCAGGTGGCCATCTTGAAAAATAGAATTTTTTGACATCTGTGACCTAGACAGGAAAGTACTTCTTGGTGTGTTCAGCTTTATCTTATCTATCCTGATCCTTCAACATTCACCATGTTGTCACAGAGGTGAGCACAATGGCCCTGGCCATTTCATATTTCTTACTCCCTGAGTACCAATCGCAGCCCTTTCCAGTGGTGTTGTAGGTACGTAAACCCACTGGGGACGAGTTTGAGAGCCGAAGCCTTCTAGCCCTAGCGGTGGCTTTGGGAACCAAAATGTGTCTAACATGACGTCAAAGACAACACGCCAGTCACATCGCTGACAGCGCTGACCTGTCGGGATGAACTTACTAGCACATTACGGCAAGTCGAATATCACTCAGCGGTGCCGCCAAGATCTTGTGTCGAAGTTCCGTTGCTCTGGCTTTAATACATGATGATAATTTCCGCGGGTTGCTTCTCAAGGTGTCCAAACAAGTCTTCATTGCCGGATCTGTGAGTGCTGAGAAATCAGGACAGGAAAATGAGCATGACTGTGATCTTTTTGAGCGGGATTAGATAACTGGATGCTGATCATGTTACTTTTGCTTCCATTCAGTGGCGGATCCAGGAGTTGCCGAACGGGGGGAGGGGGCGTGGAATGGGCGAAGCCCCCCGGCGGATGGTTTCCCCCAGAAAAATATTTGGCAAAAGTGTCTTTGCGATTTCCTGGCACCAGGCCAGGCCAAATTGAACTTTTTTACTGAAAATCCTAAATTCCTTATGCCTTCCAAAATTTTTGCTGCTCGGCGGCTGAACCGGATCCGCGACTGCCATTGCAGTGCCAGTTTATGACTAAATTGCCATGGCCTTGGTTTTCAAATGCAGAAATGACTGTGTAGACTTTAATAAAAAGTTTACGAAAAAACATGGGATGTCATAGACGTGGTTGAAGTACAGCATTGCTGCTGTGGATAAAAAACTTACTACATGTACATGGTCACATTGATAGGAATACAATCTACTTACTATCTAAGTTGTCACACACAAACTTGGTCAACTCGTTCATGGTATCTTCACTCGCGAACATCGTAATTTGCTTATAGTGCTGTGCAGTGCACTTGCTCTTCAGTGCGTCAAAGTAGCAATGGATCATAGCCGAAATTCTGCCATTCCTGAAAACAAACGAGTCACGAAATTCAGTGACACTTGAAAAATGGGATGTGTACGTATATCGCAATGTCCATATCAAATCGACTTAATGTCCATATTAAATCGATTTAATGTCCACATTAAATCGATTTAATGTCCACATTAAATCAATCTACTACTTCCGCCGATAAATACACCATCTACCAATCAGAGAAGAGTTTTTAGTGGCGGATGTGCATGGGCTCGAATAATAATGCAGACACAAAATGGAATTAATGTCCGCATTAAAAAGTCTCCCTTGATTGGTCGATTGTGCATTTAATTATCGGTAGAAGTAGCTGCATGAATTAATGTGGACATTAATTCGAATTAATGGTGGTATTAAATCGATTTAATGTCCACATTAAATCGATTTAATGTCCACATATAAAAATCAAATCCTATTGGTCGATTTAATATGGACATTAATTCGTTTGAATTAATGTGGATATTAGGGAGGTTTCGAAATCACTCAAACGATAAACGTAAACGTTAACGACAACGTTATTTTTGTAGCGAAAATGCAATATAAAATCTGGTTAATGTGTAATACGAAAAATAACGTTGTCGTAAAGTTTACGTTTATCGTTTGATTTCGAAACCTCTCTATTAATTTAGATGTCCACTCTGTCGTGCAATAGACGTGACAACATTTTTCATGCCATTATTTTTGTGTGGATGGTTATTTTGTTAGTCATCATCAGACGCCCCCCCCCCCCTTTTGGCAGAGCAATGATTTTTTTAGCAAGAAAAATTTAATCAGATAAAAAATATGAATTTTTTGCTCTCAGATGCCAGGAAAATGCATCTAAAAGCACTTGAATTTGGCCTTCGCGCTTTCACTGCTCACCACCTTCGGCGAGCTACGCCCCCTTCTGTCAACCCTGGATCCGACCCTGGATGAATCATCATCATCTTACTTGCACGAATCTTCGGCTTTTCCTTTGAGCTCTTGCACCCTGGCTGGATCAGACTGGAGAGCTATGAGTTGGTTCGTTGTGATTCCCGGGATGATGAATCCCTGCCGTATGATACATTTTTTCATCTCATTCTCCACGCCAGGACATGCTTTTTCTATTGTATCAAAAGGCGACCTTTGTCTTCTGCTTTCACCAGGTGCAAAGATGAGACCAGCTGAAAAAACATTTTGGCCCATATTTTCAAAGCTGTTTTATCCGAAACCTGTTTTGTCAAAAATCTGTTCTATCATAAGAAGCATTTTAAATTCATATTTTAAAAAGTGCTTTAAGATAAAACGTTGTTCTTAGTGAAACATTGTTTCAGCCAGCGTTTTAAATGTTAAAGGTGCTCTAGTTCGAATTGTAAACATTACGGTGTGCCACCTATTGTCAACTTCTGGTACTAACAAATCAGATAAAATCGAATTAAATCTCGCCTTTCACAACTTTTTGTTCGTTTTTGAGCGTAAAATCATAAATATATTTCAG
>NMRB01000073.1:49528-103156 GCA_002633025.1 Notospermus geniculatus
CGGAGGCAGAGGCGGAGACGGATTTTTTTGCCTCCAACGCAGATCAAACATGTTTGAAATGACGTTACGCCGCATCTACAGGAGGCAAAATTGCAATCGTGTGCGGCGGCTGACGCACCGTGTGCGGTGACAGGAGGCTGAGGCAAAAAACTCCCATGGAGGCAACGTCGGAGAAAAAATTGCACACGTGTGCGGCGGGTATTAGCTATTGCGTCGATAATCAGTAGATTACGTGAATAGAAAAGGACAAAATGCCGGAGAAAAATTGACCCACTTTTAAAAGTGTGATGATTTTAGTGGTGAGAATGCCTCAAGGCCAGCTCACCAAAATGTCTAAATATGTCCGGGCTCATATCTTCGTCCCATAAAATACCAGGCGCCTTTTTCATAAAGTGACTTTAGGCTAATGGAACCTTTAACCAAATTGAACATGTATAGCTAATGGTACCATTAGCCTGAAGTAACTTTATGAACAGGCCCCGGGACACTTGTTGCGCTCATAAGGTTTTAATTTACTAAATCCTCCAGGCGCGGATCCAGAGGGGGCGCACCGGGCGCGCGCCTCACTTTTGGGCAACAAATCTGTAAAATCGACCATGAAATTCTGGAATTGGGCGCAAATTCCAGTGTTCCAAGCGCAGGGCGCCCCCTCTTTTCCCAAATCCTACATTATATTTTTGCTAAAAATGATTTCTAACGACAGAAAACTGTAGTACGCACCGAATGCTATCAAGAGCACGGTCCAAAGTCCTTCCATCACGACGGCTGATGATGCAGAGGATGAATGATAAATGATTGAAGAGCTGAGGATGCTGACGCCCGAGTTACGATCCGCAGAATGCGGCGAGGGGGAGCGGCACTGGGTAGGCGGAGTCCACTGCTTCCGCGTCCCATGAGTACGGCAGTCGCTGATTGGGTAATAGGAGAAATAGATAACCCATAGACACCAATCTCGTAACCAGAGATAGTTGGCGCTCGACCGAGGTTGAAGGTCGCTACACTAATCTCTGGAGACGGCTACGGACTACTTCGAGGTTTCCCCAGGCAAGTGTATTACGCACTGCGCATGAATATATACAAATTTTTGACCGTTTCACTCCAAGTTTTTATGGTGCGCCAAGTAGTGCTGTGGTTTTTCCTCAATAAATACAACAGATCCCTCATAAAAACCTTCCTAAGGAAATTTTTGTGTATAATAGTTTATACTCAAGTTATTTCAATGCATCTGCGGTCTAAAATCGGTCTAAAATTGCACGATGCCACAAATCACGCGTAGGCCCAAGGCGCGAAATGGCCGGCCGTCTCCAGAGATTAGTGTAGCGACCGTCAACCTCGCCCCGAGCGTAACGAATCTCTGGGTACGAGATTGCATGGGCATTTCCACGCCAAAATGGAAAATTTGGGAAAACCCAACGAATGAATTTAGATTGTTTGTTCATTATTTTGTATTGGTATAGACGTCTAAGCAAGAATACTTATACCAAGAATGTACAACTTACTCCAAATACATGTATGTGCCAAAAAGTGAGTTTACTAATTTGCCTCTGGTTACCCTGTAACCGAAGGGATCTTAATTTGTGTAGGATTATTGTGTAGAGAAGATCATTACGAACAAAATGATACCTCCCATAGTAAAATGCACTCAGAAATAACCGAGCTAGAGAGCAGTTTTGAATGGACCTTATTTTCGACAAATTGATATTGTACTTGATCTCAAGGTCGGGCACTCTGGCCTAACAAATCCATGGTTTCACCAAAATCAAAAAAAATTTGTATGCCAGTAATATGTCTGTAACTTTACATAAGAATGTTGATGATATTCTTTCAGTCATTCAGTCAACAACCGTTAAAGCTAAACATTGGTTATTTAATTAGAAGGCCTATAATTACCGTACGCCCTCTATTATCAGAAAAAGTAACTTAATGGCATTGCCCACCCTTTAAGCCCAAATTCGCTAGCCCAGTGGTACGGCGTTCCGCGTTTTCGGTTTGCTCCACTTGTACCACTGGCTTCAAACGCCCTCATCACTTCTGCTCGGAATGAGCAGAATGAATAAAAACTGATCTACAGCTAGTTCACCCTTATAAAATCATAATCGTACTGTTAAGTTTAGAAGTGTACCAAAACACGAAACACAGCATGATTTTTTAACATTTGTTCATTATTTTGTGTTGCCTTATTTTGCGGCGGATTACACGTGTGGCTGTGATTCGGGTCGGTCGTTCCGGCAGAAATAGTTTCTATTTTAGAAGCAACCAAATCGATGGACCAATCAGCTTCGTCGAATTTGATCACATGATTTTATGAGTGTAAACATAAGCACGTGCAACAAGGAGGCTGCCATCTTAAATGACATCAGTCCTACGCGAAAAGAAGTACGGGGCACTGACGTTTGAAGGCAGAGTCAGTAAGGTGAAACCGTCTGACCTCTGCGTTGGAGATTGCCTTTAAGCCCTGTTTCCACTAGACCGGTTTCCCGCATTGCGATTCCCGTGAGGTTTACCGCGACGGATTCCGTAGCGGCGGGAAGGGTTTCCACTTGTACGATTAACCGCAAATGAGTCGCTCTATAAAGTCTGGCATGTTTCTCGCCAAATACAGGTTCAAATGGAGAAAAACATGTAGAGCACAGCTTCATATGGCATTGAAGCGATAATACATAAAGAAACAGGACCCATGTTCCCGAAGCCGTCGTTAGGTTAACGATGTCGTTAAAACTGGGAAAATGCATAGCTTAACGACATCGTTAACCTTACGACGGCTTCGGGAACATGGGTCCAGAATCCTTGAACCAGTAGTTTATTGAAATTGTAAAATTTCCTCAGAACCAACCGGTGCGGGTTCCCGCACTGAATGCCTTTTTTGCAATCTGATTTTCCCCGTTCCCGTCGCCCCGCAGCGGAGATTACATCATTTTTGCCGGACCGCTCAAGTGGGAAGACATAATGGGAAATCTATTAAAGCATTTGATGCGGATCCCGGTGCGGCAACCGCGACGGAAACCGGTCTAGTGGATACAGGCCTTATGGCCTGCATCCACTAGTCCGGGTTACCGCTGCGGTTTGCCGCGCGGGATTTTTTCACATGGTTTTGGATAATCCTTCGATGGTTTAACAATACATGGCGTGTTAATTGTCCCAATGCCTGTGAAAATCACTCCCGCGCCGCAAACCGTTGTAGTGGATACAGGCCTTAACTACATGTAGACCTTTTTCCGTTTTGCGGCGCCGGGGCGGTTTCACAGGCATTGGGACAATAAACGCGCCATGTGTTGTTAAACCATCGAAGGATAATCCAGAACCCTGTGAAATCGCAAAACGCAATGCGGAAAACCGGTCTAGTGGAAACAGGCCTTTAAAGCTAGGCGCACATAGGCCTACATGCGGCAAATCTCGATGCGGCAGGGGTGTTTTTAAAGTTGACTGACCAAAGCTGTCGACTCGTCATTTATCCGGGTCAGTCGACTTTAAAAACACCCCTGCCTCATCGAGATTTGCCGCAAATGTGCACCTGGTTTGTATCCACTAGACCGGGTTTCCGCTGCGGTTTGCCGCGCTGGGATTTTTTCACAGGGTTTTGGATAATCCTTTGATGGTTTAACAATACTATACATGGCGTGTTAATTTTCCCAATGCCTTGAAAACCGCTCCCGCACCGCAACCCGGCCCGCACCGGAAACAGCTGTAGTGGATGTAGGTCTGTTCACACCAAAACCGCGCCGCGGGCCGCGACGTCGAAAAACAACGCGCGTTCACCGCCGGAAAATAAGTTCATTGGATTTTCAACTGAACCCACTCTCGCGTTTTCACGCCGCGATTTCGCGCTGGCCTGTCATTTTCACAGGCAAAAGGCAATACAAAAGATTTCTACCATTGGAAAATTAGCATCAAATTTCTATGGCCTGTGAAATCGCCGCGTTTTGTCGCTCTCCGCCACAAAAATCGCCTCAGTGGGTACAGGCCTTTAGGTCACACCAAAGACGCGCGGCAAAAAAATGACGGTGAACGCACGTCGTTTTTCGCCGTCGCGGCCTGCGGCGCGGTTTTGGTGTGTAAGGACCTTCATTCACACCGTGTTTTCACCTATTTGTGCCAGACCAAACCGCCGTCATTGCGGGGCGGATTCACGATATTTCGGAAAAGAGGGGGCGCACTGTGCTAGGAACATTGAAATCTGCGGTGAATTTGAATGATTGCTCCAAATTTCAGAATTTCACTTGTCAATTTTACTTGTTGGCCGAAAGGGGGCCGGGTGCGCCCCCGGATAACCCGCGCCCAAAATTTGGGCGGGTCAGCGCAGTTTTGAACCGTGTTGAATTGAACCGCCTTCAACCCCCTGGCCCCGACGTGTGAGGCCTGCTTACTCCATTATGTGAAATACCTGCAGTAACATCACCAAATGATTGCCCCCCCCCCCGTTCAAAAATTTTAAAAATCTTTTGAGCTTTGAAGGAAGTCAAACTTCTTTTCTCTCAAACTCTAATTGAGAATAGCCAGTGCGATTCTAAATTGTGTGTCGGACAGGCTGTTTGTTTTATTTGGAAAGTACAGGCTTTAGATATTTTTATTTTTTTTAAACCTTTTAGTCCTNTTAAAAATCTTTTGAGCTTTGAAGGAAGTCAAACTTCTTTTCTCCCAAACTCTATTGAGAATAGCCAGTGCGATTCTAAATTGTGTGTTGACAGGCTGTTTTGTTTTATTTGGAAAGTGCAGGCTTCAGATTTTTTGATTTTTTTAAATTTTAGTCCTGAGTAGGCCTGACATAGGCCTACAGGGGCCGTTTGCACAAAAATTAACAATCACTGTTAGTTTATCTTGGCGTTGACTTATCCCAAAATGTTAGTTTTGTTAGTTAACACCAAGTTAGGTCTAGGGATTTTTACAGAAAAAGTTAAATTAACAGACTTTTATCTTTTCAACTTTTGTGCAACCGGCCCCAGGTGTAGGCCTATTCAGAACCTAAAAGTAGCACTTTGAATTCTGAAGAGAAAAACCTCGAGGAACAAAGAAATTTCCTTGGTTTTCCATTTAACGTCCCTGTCCCTGCTCATTCATATCTCCCTCTTCTGAAAGCATTTTTGGTTCCAAAAGCCGCCGCTAGGTGGAACTAAAATGATCTGAAAGAGCCAAGGCTCAAACCACACAAACTTCTTGGCCGGATGCTGAAAAGAGCTGAAATCTATCCTACAGAATTGTGTACTGAAAAGATTACCACCATTTATTCTAATAAATTTAACATTTACAAATTTAACATTTATTACAAAAGTCTGATTGTAAATAATACAATTTGATGATGTATTACATCGGCGGTTAATATTTTTGACCGCTACCTCTAGCGGCAATCTGAGGAACTACTGGACAAAACAGAGATGAAAAATATGAGTTGCTTTTCCGTTGCTTCGCTACTTAATCAAGTAGAAATAAGGTAACAGATGGACGCAGTTGTAAAGAAGCAGTGATTTTACTTTCCTTGGGGAGGTAAGGGTAATATCTAGTTCGTGGAACTAGACGCATGTTTGACAAAATTGACATCACTCATGCTGCTCTGCTTTTCTATGCTGTGTGTCATGTGTGTGCTGTGCATCTGCTGCATGCATGCACTGCTCGGTTCTGCTGGATGACACTGACAGTGCAGTGCACGCGATCATGGCTTCATCATGCATGCATTGCTGGTGCACGCACAGACTGCACCACTGACCCACTAGCACTGGCCCCCTGTGAATGATAGCACATGTTTATGTTGTGTGTGGAGGGAAGATCTCCAAAAGTCAAGTCCATACACAGAGGCTCGACAATAGGTCCGTAATGTAGTGCCACGAAGTCCCAGGCGAAGCCTGGGAAGAGATGACAGCTTTCGGTCAGAAAATCGAATCTCTCAAACTCTAATTGAGAATAGCCAGTGCGATTCTAAATTGTGTGTCGGACAGGCTGTTTGTTTTATTTGGAAAGTACAGGCTTTAGATATTTTTATTTTTTTTAAACCTTTTAGTCCTGAGTAGGCCTGACATACAGGGGCCGTTTGCACAAAAGTTCACTGTTAGTTTATCTTGGCGTTAACTTATCCCAAAATGTTAGTTTTGTTAGTTAACACCAAAAGTTAAATTAACAGACTTTTATCTTTTCAACTGCGCAACCGGCCCCAGGTGTATTCAGAACCTAAAAGTAGCACTTTGAATTCTGAAGAGAAAAACCTTGAGGAACAAAGAAATTTCCTTGGTTTTCCTGAACCATTTCAACGTCCCTATCCCTGCTCCGATACTGCATTCATATCTCCCTCTCGGAAAGCATTTTTGGTTCCAAAAGCCGCCGCTAGGTAGAACTAAAATGATCTGAAAGAGCCAAGGCTCAAACCACACAAACTTCTTGGCCGGATGCTCAAAAGAGCTGCAAATAGATTCTACAGAATTGTGTACTGAAATGATTACCACCATTTATTCTAATAAATTTAACACTTACAAATTTAACATTTATTACAAAAGTCTGATTGTAAATAATACAATTTGATGATGTATTACATCGGCGGTTAATATTTTTGACCGCTACCTCTAGCGGCAATCTGAGAAACTACTGGACAAAACAGAGATGAAAAATATGAGTTGCTTTTCCGTTGCTTCGCTACTTAATCAAGTAGAAATAAGGTAACAGATGGACGCAGTTGTAAAGAAGCAGTGATTTTACTTTCCTTGGGGAGGTAAGGGTAGTATCTTGTTCGTGGAACTAGACGCATGTTTGACAAAATTGACATCACTCATGCTGCTGTGCTTTTCTTGTGCTGTGTCAGTGTGTGCTGTGCTGTGCATCTGCATCATTGCATGCACTGCTCGGTCCTGCTGGATGACACTGACAGTGCAGTGCACGCGATCATGGCTTCATCATGCATGCATTGCTGGTGCACGCACAGACTGCACCACTGGCACTGACCCACTAGCACTGGCCCCTGTGACATCCATGTAGCACATCAGACGATGTTGTGTGTGGTCTGTGCACGGTGTGTTGGAGGTTTTTTTTTATACACACCATAAGTATATGTAGAGAAGGTGAGGACACTCGCTCTCCCAAAATGACAGGTCCAATTTTTAAACTCCCGATTTCACCGTAATTAGAGTCAAGTCACACAGAAAAAACACATCGAACCTATCCTTTGTTAATTAAACTTTGCATCTGCGATATTCCTTTGAATATTATTCCCTGATTAAGAGCAGAAAACGGCACTTTTAATTGACGAAACTTCGAAAGCTTTCCGTGTGAGGGAGACCGCCATGTTTAACCTCGCCTGCAGGTACATGTGGTGCGCAATAACGCACCTGGCGGCGCCCTTCGAAGTCTGCAANGGTGAAGCGAGTTGACTTGTGAGTTCTTGTTACCGGCCCTGTCTTTTTATATATTTTAGGGGTTATATCACCATAAGTACAGCTGCCCGTGACTCAGCCAACTGTCATTTCATTTTAATTAGCCTACCGGTAATGAATCTAATCACGGAAGGTTTGCTCATGTGCTAGGCCTATAACACGTGACGCAAAATTATCGCCGAAGTTTACATGTTTGCCTGATTTTTCACGTGACTTGTCATAAAGTGCATACCGGTAGATTTTTTCTTCACGTGTCCCGTCACCATTTTAGGCCTACACAACTGACCAAGATGGACATGTTCCGACGCCGTCATTGGTATTGTTATTGCGCATGATATCAATGACGTACATGTAAGTTGATGCTGAATTTCGCCAGCAGATGAGCAGAAACTGTTGTGGAAATTTACCGTTTCAAACTGCAATTCCCAAGCACAGAGATCCTGAACCAGTCTAATTCTTCGCGCAAATGTTGGCTTTGATATCCAACTTTTGTAAATAGCGGTGTTCTCGGCTTCGGTACAAAAACGATGCCATGTAATTTGTGTCTATTTTGGACATGTCTCATCCAGCGATAATTTATGGTAACGCACTACATGTATAAGGATAGGCATCTAGCCTACATATAGGCCTATCATCCGACGGTATGCCTTTAGTAGCCTACATACATGTGTGCATGTGAGGAGATTTACTTAGGAGAGAGATTGGTCACTCCCCTGGGACACTCCAGGGGAGTGAACTGAAAATCACTCCCCTGGAGTGTTCCCCGGAAGCAGATCACTCCCCTGGAGGTTCCAGGGAAGCAATGAAAAAAATTGCTCCTGTCTACAGAGATTTCCACAGGAGTTATTTGCATTATTGTCAGGCGAGGGGGATACAGGGATACCAGGTCTTTTGGTGCCAGTACCATGTCTTATACATGTAACATTATTTGCCAACCCTAATGCCCGGTTGTTCAGCCTTGGCCCCCTTAAGCCAGAGTTGGGTCGATCCCGACATAAGCGTGGCTTAACACCTTCGGTGCTAAGCGTTTTTCAAGGCTTCAAACACAAGCCAAGCTTAAGCCTTTCTTATAATAAACCTGGCAGTGGGGTGGTTATAAGCGCGACTTGCATTGGTAGGCCTATTCACTGTACATGTATGCCCCGACTTTGTAGATGGCAGAAGCATTGGTTCAGCTCACGTAAGCCACACCTGAGCAACCGGGCAGACATCATCGAGCAAATTGTATAGGAAAGCATTGGGAAGGAGGGTAATAAGCCAAGCTTCGGTAATCCCAAGTTTAATTCAGGTTGTGCAATGAACTCGGAATTGATTACGCTGTTCTTATGACCAGACATAAGCGCGACTTACGTGAACTCGAGTTTGAGAGGAATAAGCTAGGCTCAGGTGAGCCAGACCTGAACAACCGGGCATAAGCATTTTGTAGAGTTAAAGTCTGGAAGTTATGCACACGAACCGCCATGCTACATGTATCAGATGCTATTTTTATTCAGGATCATTAATGTGTAATTCAGCCAGTTATGTGTCAAGTCCAAATAAATCTATGCACTTTATGACAAGGTCGTGTAAAAAATCGCCCAAACATGGAAACTTCAGCGATATAAAGTAAAGGGGCTGTACATTTTCGTCAATAGACCGTTCTCAAATTGACGTAAACGACAAAGATCTGCGCACTTCTGCCGAAATCTGAACCACAACCTCGGTCTGAAGCTTAATGACATGATGCAGACAACCCCACGACAGTGACTTCGAAGACGTTGCATCAGACTCGACCATTGCTGAATCATGGATGGCGTCACGTCACCCAGGGGATGTCATGAGACGGGCGTGATCGCGCTGGCGCCCGAAAACGCCCGCCAAAATTTTTCACTAGCGTGATTGATAACGCCCGCAAAAAAGATGTCGAGCGCGCTCCCGTTGGAGCAAATTTAGGAGTGCTATCACGCCCGTCGAGGACTTTGATGCACGTCTGCCGGCCCTGGTCACTCTGTATGAATGGATTGACAAACTTAGTTACAGGCTACAAGCGATTTCCGGTCAGCCATCCATCAGGAAGTCCCGACATCGTCATTCGATCTGGGAAGAGATCGTTGCGTTTTCATGGCCATTTCTCTAAAAGCATTTCTGCATTCAGTTGTGAACTATTTGGCTGTGATCCAGAAAGAGTATGCTTCCAGGTCATGCCAATGTTGCTTGATAGTTTCTTTCCATAAAACAGATATTTACTTAGGTTAGGTGTTGAGGTTACTAAAAGCCGTAGCAAAAGTGCAGTGACAACGATCTTTCATTCAATCAAGGCTAATATTTCTCACACGAAGAAAATAATAACTGTTAAACTTATTTGGTTGTAATCCTGACAAAATAGCCTTTCCAACGATGTATAACCTTACAGTGGGTGCTGCCCGTGGTCCTGTATTTTTACTTAAGTCAAAGAAAGATTGCCATCCCTTGTACTTGAGCATGCCTGACGATGTTTTGGCGGGAACTCCAGGTCAGTGACTGGGAAGGCCACTTTGCATATTCAAATCTATGACCTGCATAACTACGACCTACTTTTACTATCATCCAATAGGNTTTTCACGGGAGTGGATCACTCCCCTGGAAGTTACCCCAGGGAAGTGATTTTTTATAGCTCCCGTGAGGTATCCTGCGGGAGTGACTGATAGCTCCCGTGGAAAATTCTCCTGACATCCCCTGACGTCACCCGGTTTCATATCGAGGTTCTGGTTGTGATTTCAGCGGAAGTGCACAGATCTGCGTATTTGAGATAGTTTCTTGCATTGATGGATTCCTTCCATTCTGGTTCGTCTCTCGGAAGCCCTGCTTTGGCTGCAAGTGGTTGTTTCGCACCAATATAAATTAATATAAATTAATATAAAATATATAAATATTAATATTTAATATTAATATTAATATTTAATATTAATATTTAATATTGATATTAATATATTATAAATATTAATATAAATTAATTTTATTAGAATGTATGTATTTGACTAAAGCCGTGTTTACATCCGTTATCCGTTGTACGAACGACGTTATCCGTTTTTCATCTCGATCGCTGTACATGTACATGAGCCAATGCTTTGACAGATAACGTCGTATCGCATAACGGATTTAATGGATGTCAGGTAAACACGGCTTAAGTCAAGTGTGTTTGATAAGTGCCTGCCCCTTGGGTTAATGACCTGTAGGCTGATCCAACCTACGGTGTGTCATTGACCATGAAATATTCTGCCATGAATCAGATCATGACTAGCCTTCAATCTGGATGAGCAACTGAAGTTACAGTCTTTGTCTATGTGGATGATGCCTGGTGGCCCTGCATCTGCATGTTAAGTCTGATTTGTTGTTTGAATTGAATGATCGCAAGAGTTTTTGTGAATATAAAGTATCCAAAGGGGTGTGCCATCGAATGTGTGGAGTGTCGGTAATCAGATTGGGAAGATGAAATAATTCGTACCGACACCTTTTTACACACATCCGACGGCACCTGTCCTTGACATGAGTGGGTTTCTCGATCAAGCCGGAAGTTCGTGTTCGTAAGTGTCCAGTTTATCACACCTGCACCTTATTCCGGCTGAGTCTGTATTTGTCGGGTGGGCACCTTATCTCGGGATACATGACATGACGGTATGACATGTATGACCGCGGCATCCTTCCTCGCTCACCGGCTCTCCTCACCAAATCAGGACTTCCAAAACCACGACTGAAGAATTCTGAACCTCAGATGACCATTGACGTCACACCACTTTGGATTACAAAATTGTTGCTGCCTGTTAGGGTCATGCCTGTTTTTAGCTTTCTTATCTTGCAATGCCTGTTTTTTGCAAACCCTTGAGTCCATATGGGAAATAATGGGGTTAATAATGGGGTTTTGCATGTTTGATGCAGCTGTAAAATAGACCCTCAGGGAAAGTATGCTGATCTAAAGGTTGGCCTCCATTGAAAATGATAATTCCTAAATTCTTAAAACTTTGTATTAGACTGGAATCAGATTTCAAATGTAGCAGAAAGACCCTTTATGTTTTTGTGAGGTAACCAATTGAAGTTTGTCAGCTTCGTCTAAGTTGCCTTTGCTCCCACCTAAACATGCTAGTTGTTGGTATCAATCACAAAAATTCATAGAATCCCGAAAGGTCACAGTTTTTTCAGATTTTACAGAATGTGTCTTAGTATTTTAGAGGCTTTCATCAATGCATTAATGGGGTACCGGCAAACAAAAGGAGGCGCTGATCGTCAACCAGATTAAAACGCAAGTGTGCGTACCTTGCGATTGTTTAACGTCATCATGCGTCGTGCGTCATTTTGACGTTACAAAAAATTGCGTCATTCACAACCCATGACGTTGATCATTGGCCTGTTTATGCTGAAATGGTCAATTTTATTGATTAAAATTCACTGTGTTCCCGCAGGGATATTTGCTCAAAAACAGTAAGATATATTTTAGCAGTTCTGTACCGGTGCTTAGAATAGAAAGTAAAATTAGAAATCGAGTGTAAATGATTTAGTTACATTTGGCCTAGAAACAGGGTGTGCTGTTCAAAATTAATTGGAAAACAACGTTAGCCTCCTCTTCAGAAAGAAAAATGAAAAGAAGATGACAGTAATATAATGAATAAAGAGGAGTATGGTTGGGTAGCGTGCTGTCCATCGAGGCTCGATCTCACGCAGTGCGGTTCCTCAGCAATACGGTCCCAAAGCCTGCAGTTCGGAACATATGCTTCCATTTGCCCATGTATTACGCAGTAACACGATATCAAACATGTCGCGATTTCGTGCGGGAGCAGTGAGCTCGCCGCGGCATGTCACGTGTGGTCGGTCGGTCGGTCCAAATAAACGCGGCTGCAGTGAGCTCGCCCCGGCATGTCACGTGGTTGGTCGGTCGGTCCAAATAAACGCGGCTGCAGTGAGCTCGCCCCGGCATGTCACGTGGTTGGTCGGTCGGTCCAAATAAATGTGGCTGCAGTGAGCTCGCCCGGCCTGTCACGTGGTCGGTCGGTCGGTCCATTCCAAATAAACGTGGCTGCATGAGCTCGCCGCGGCATGTCACGTGGTCGGTCGGTCCAAATAAACGCGACTGCAAGATTAGCCGTGCCTCATTGTTTCAGCATCACAGCATGCATTGCTTGTATGGTACTAACTGAATCTGATCTGCATGCTCCCACACCATACTTGTACATTTCTCATGGATGCCTCTTTTGTAATCGATCCACTACGGTAGTTATTGGCCTACATTGCAATATTTGATTATTCCTCAGTCTGAAAATAGGAGTACAAAGTCATTTGTTTATTTTTCATAACGGAATTGTGTCAGCATTTGCAGAATGAATTATGGTAAATCCCAAATCCTTTCTTTAGTTTTTTTGCATTTTGCGAAATTATTTGTTTTATTTGTTTACATTTGATGAGCAAGTTGTCGTGAAACTTGCCTGTGGCATATCGCTTAGCATTGTTCTTGTTAACGTTGTGTAGCATAATGTGAAAATCAAATTAAATGTTCAGTAAAATTCGCTGGATGGATTAAGTTATGCTAAATCTGTGGATTTACTCCTTAACCCTTCGAACCGGTACTCTTTTGAGT
Source organism: Notospermus geniculatus (assembly GCA_002633025.1). Taxonomy (NCBI): domain Eukaryota; kingdom Metazoa; phylum Nemertea; class Pilidiophora; order Heteronemertea; family Lineidae; genus Notospermus; species Notospermus geniculatus. Next base: position 62,462 of record NMRB01000073.1, read on the forward strand.
TAAAGTAATGGTAGCCGGTACAGTGTAATTTGTCAGTGGATGATTTTCGTTGCCTGAATGATGTAGTTGTGAACATATTAGCACAGTCATTATAAAAATGTTGCCCTCAATGTCGGGAGACATTCCCCACCAAGGGGAGACATGAGGTATGTCACCCAATATTGAGGGAGGGCAAAATTTTTTTATCTCGTACCGAAAGTCTAGTTGATTGAAAACGACTTTCTTTTGTGAAAAATTAAAATCAATGCCTAAATTAATCCCAAAAGAAATGACGTGACGTAATGCATCCACAGTGCATTCACGTCGTCATCCCTACTCCAGTGAAATGACGCGACATGCTGATTGTCAAATTCCACTGGACTGTGTGTGTTCTAGACCTGACTGGCATGACTTGCCCCGGCCTAGAGTTTGGGACGTTTTGAGGTAACCATTTTGCATCAAAGCTACTGCTTACTGCCAAGAAACGAGAATGTGAAACGATATGACTAAAAATGGTGCCCGGAGTGGAGGGCGGTAGAGCGAAATGTCACCCCGAGAAAGCCATGTTGCCCGAGGCGCCAGCCGAGGGCAACATTGCTTTCGAGGGGTGACATTTCGCTCTAGCGCCCGACACGACGGGCACCATTTTTTATATCGTGCCGAAAGTCCTCAGAGAAGTTCTCGTGGCGTGTATCATCACTCAAATCCGCAGTGCACTGCAGTCATAGCTCAAAAGCTCCGACATTTTGGCCGTCAAATGACGCAACGTCACAGCATCAACACAGCGTTCAGCATGCATTAAACGCTGTCGGCAGTCATCGGCCTTTTCTACAGCCACCGACAGCAAGCCGTATGGACGATTCGCTTTGTTTTGAACACGGTTTTCGTGCCAGACCAACTACTTATGCTTAGAAACTGTGAGAGGTAAAGTGATTTGTTGAGTTGTATGCCCACAGTGGTCTGTTCGGGCCGCTAAACTTTTGAACCGAGAACAAGGGGCAGTCTCGACGGAAGCATTTTGCGGGAAAACATCCCAACTGGAAATACTTTCCAGGCGAACATGCCGAAATGTTTACGGCTCACGTGACTGCTCTCGGCCAATCACATTCACGGAAACTTACTTGAGGTACGATATATCGAAATGACAGTAGGTCACATAACGTATACGTTCACAGAATTTTACTTGAGGTACGAGATTTAAAAGTTATGCCTGCTGTTAGTTTTTTTAGGCCACGCTTTTTTTATTCCTTGTTTCGCGAGCTTTTTCTCAGCACCTCCATCAGAGGAGGGCGGAAAAAAAATAAAAATAAAATTTTTATTTTTTGATTTCTCGAAAGTTATCCAAGTTCTCTGAAAAGCAGAGAAGAAAAACATAAAACTTTATTCCGCAATAAAGGGTCAATTGGAATAGGCTTACCCAAACCCAAACACCATATGTACGGAAGCTTGAATGATGATGAGGCCACATCGACTGGTGTGTTTTTTGAGCGGAGGGCTCGTGAAAACCCCCAAAAATAAAATTTTATTATTTTTTACATTTTCCTATTTTCACCTAGCGGCGGGCCCGCGAAACAAGGAATAAAAAAAGTGTGCCCTTACTGTAATTTGACATTTTCTACTAAAGCTTTATTCTAAACTGTTGACAGCTCTTGCCAGTATTAAGAGCACAGTTGTGTGGATGTTGATGGCACATACATTTAAGCCAGCAGCACACCAGTTGATAATCGCAAGTCAGATACTCACCACTGATCTTCTCAGCAGCCACCGCAGACTAGGCGGTATCAGCTCTGACAGCTGTGGTATTGTTTGCTGTTGTATGCTGCAGCAGGCCTAGAGATTTCAAATTAAGACTAGGATACTTCATAATCCCTGCTCCTATACATGCAATTGAGACGAGGATACAATGTATACAATGTACCGTACTTCATTAATACCCCTGACACGCCTGATAGTGATGCAACTTCTGTCTACACCAAAGTATGACTGTGAGTAAAAGAAATTGAAAAGACGTCAACTGCCAATATTGTGGTTCAGAGTGCTCAAGAAATACAGGATATTTCTCTAAAAGAGTGCAGCACCTGACGGGTCAGCGTCCAACGACGTCCCGCACGTCATTCATGATGTTTTGAGGCGAGACGAAAAAAAATCAGATTGTTTCACGACGTCATGATCGCTGAAACAACCGGATTTTTTTTCGAGTCACGTCATGCGTTCAGAAATGACGTGTGGGACGTCATGACGCTGACCTGTCAGGTGCTGCGCTNACCTACTTTTCAAGGTCACAGAGGTCAAAGTTCGACAAAAGTGACGAACCTTCCACAGTTTGTCATTATTTCACCAAGCAACTTCATATCTTGCATAAACATACATTGGAGGGGTACCTTAAAAAATACCAAGTTTCGGCCCGATTGGACATCCAATATGGCCGCCAGGTGGCGTAACCTGAAAATCAAGTAAGTGCTATTACTCGGGAACGGCTTGACGCAGAGTGTTCAAATTTGATATCTACCTCCATCTAGATGACCTTTACATGCATGTCAAATTTCGGCCCGATTTGACTTCAAACATGGCCGCCAGGTGGCGTAACCCAAAAATCATGAAAGTGCTGTAACTCAGGAACGCCTTAATCCAAAGCGCTCCAATGTGCTATGTGGCCCCCTGCAGATGACCTTTATGTCCATGTGAAGTTTCGGCCCGATCGAACATCCAATATGGCCACCAGGTGGCGTAACCCGAAAATCATCATAGTGCTGTAACTTAGGAACGACTTGACCCAAAGCGCTCCAATGTGCTATGTGGTCCCCTGCAGATGACGTTTATGTGCATGTGAAGTTCCAGCCCGATCAGACATCCAATATGGCCGCCAGGTGGCATAACCCAAAAATCATCAAAGTCTTTTCTGGGAATGACCTGACCCAGATTGCTCATAACTGATATGTACCTCCCTCCGTCATTAGACTATTATGTCCAACCCAGTGAGCACATGGTCCATGGACCATTTCATTCTATTGCTCCACTCAGTTTGGAAGTTTGGCTCAGTCAGACTGAGAAAGATGACTGTGAATAAAAAAAGAAATTGAAAAGATATCAACTGCCAATATCGTGGTTCAACGTGCTCAAGAAATTCTTTCTGCACCTTCACAAGCAACACCCCCTCCCCCACATCATTTCAACAGAACCTAGGTAGCTTTTTCTATTGCTCCACTCAGTTTGGAAGTTTGGCTCAGTCAGAGAAAGATGACTGTGAATAAAAAAAGAAATTGAAAAGATATCAACTGCCAATATCGTGGTTCAACGTGCTCAAGAAATTCTTTCTGCACCTTCACAAGCAACACATCCCCCCCCCACATCATTTCAACAGAACCTGGTAGCTTTTTCTATTGCTTCACTCAGTTTGGAATTAATGTAGCTCTGTGAGACTGAGAAAGACGACCATCTCAGAAAGATTTCCTGAAGTTAAAATAACTTAAGGAAATATATGGTGAAATAGATGTATTTCGCGAGATACATACATTAGGAATCAATCCTTGATTCCTTTATGACTAGGCTTTACAATGATGTCATTCTGGAGGACACAGGGCGCAGAGGTGTGATTCGACCGTGATGTGAATTGCGTGAAGTATGCCACGCCATTGTTTGACGTAACATCATTGGGCCATACATGATTCATTTCGCTGCATCTCGGCAGCACTCCAGCATGGCAACTTGTGACGTCATACATGTATGCAAAGTCTCTATTGGTGTTGGAACAGATTCTGAATGAAGGGGACCTTGGGTTTCATGGGGTTAGTGTCGTTGATCCTACACGCTAATTCCTAGCCCAAGATCCTAACCCCAACCCAGGCCCTCAACCCTTGTCGTCACTGACTCCTACCCTAACCATGCTAACCCTAAACTTAGTCCTGACCCTAATGCGGATGTCAGGTCGACCTTGCGATGGCACAGAACAGGCACAGGCTGACTTTTCCGGATCACTTTGCGTCTGAGGCACGACAGCGTGGAACAAATCAGTCGCCGATCTGGTGTGACATGACTGCAGTTGCAGCTCAGTTACGACGATCGGGATCAGTCGCTGATCCAAAAGATCACAAATCGCAAGAGTTGAACCAATTTAACTTCTGTGTCATCCCGACTGGCGTAATCGATTCGCAGGTGACCTGAACACGGTTACGATTCCCTGCGCGCTGATGTTGCTTGTTCCACGATGATCGTACACATTTTCGTTTTTGTGACATGACCGTGATTGCGACACCTGATGCCGATTGTTCCGTCATAGCGCAGGCAATCGCAGTGTGACCTGACATCTGCATTACTGTCACAGCTACAATGTAGCCATCCTAACCCTGTAACCTGGGTACACTGGTTTAGACGACATTTATTGTGCGTAAGTGTCCTTGCAGTGTAGACGGCTGTAATCCCAGAGCATGAGTGGCCAAATTGCCGGTTCACCCACGGTTTCCTCCCAAAAGCTATGGAAATGGTACATTGTGCACCAGTAGTTTACACAATGTCATTGATTTTCCACTTCCAATCTTTGACGAACCAAATTATAATTATTTCAATAAATACTGCATGATGCTTACAATTTTAGCATGTCGGCACATTTCCATGGCAATGAGTCATGAATAGCAGCGCTGCAGCTATGATGATTTCATGCCGATGGTACGATTATGCTAATGCAATGATAATAATGCGTTATTCAGTGCGAGGGGTGCCCAGCGGCTTATTGAATCATTCCTTTGTCGGGGTGATCAACGGTCTCTTCGCTTTATTCAGATAAGATGCTGTTGGCCTAGATTTCCTACAAAGACATGAAAATTGTATTCTTCAACAAAAAAGTTGCAGCCAGTTTTTATTTGTAACTTAAAATGGAACAAGGAAGAAGTTGCCAAAAACACAGTATTAACCCTCTGTGGTATTTGTGGTGCCTTTAAGACACATATGTACATGTAAGCAGCTCAATTTTGGATGTAAGGGAGAGGTGATGGAGTAGAAAAAGAATTTTTTCTCTGTGAAACATTGTCAAGTCAGGTTAATTTCTATGCTACCAAGAATTCATATCATTGTGGGCCAGGGCCCATATTCATAAAACTACTTAAGTCTAAGTGTGACACTTATCTTTTGTTCAACACAAAAGATACGTATCACACTTAGACTTAAGCAGTTTTATGAATATGGGCCACGAACTCTATAGCCGTACTTACAAAAAATACAAAGATAAGACCGGGTTTTTTCAGGTCCGGACTCATTTGAAGTCCGGGTTTCTCCATCAGAGTCACTTACACTACAAATCCAATAGGAGCTGTCAGCGAGTTGACCAGTAGGTGTCACTACAGCCCAATTCAATGCATCTAGCGGACCCGGTCATTATCGATCGAGCAGCAATCACGTAGATTTTCCTGTACATTGGTCCGCTAAGACTTTGCTGCCATCTGTTGGCAATATGTGCGGCTGACTGCTCCTATTGGTACGAAACCCAGTGATCGCAGGTGAATTCTGAGGTCACATGCACGGGTCACTCAACACATCCCAACGCCATCTGTCACCGGATCTAGAACTAAGATAATTGCATTTACACCTGAAGTAAAAGCCCGGTCAAGTCTGGACTTGGTCTAGACCTACTCATGTCATCCAGACTTAGGAAGTCTGGACTTTGTAGACCCCGGGCTTCATTACGACCGCCCTTTTTGAAGTGTAAGAAGGAGAAGTCCGAACTCCTTTTGTACTGTGTACAGCTTATATGTTTTGAGGGTCAAAGTTCATAAAAATATTGCCAAGGTTACTTCAGAAGAGATGAACTTGGCCAAGTATAAAAGGTCTTTCAGATTTTTGCAGTCCCATCAGTTATCAATCAAACTGTTTCCTCAATGATTTGCATCAAAGTTTTGTCCAGAGGATAATCCTAATCTTCAGCATGAGTCATTGGAAGACTTTTCAAAACAAAACGTTCATGATTTTGATTTGAAAAGAAAATCACTCTTTCAAAAAGAGCATTATCTCATTTCAAAGCCAAAATCACTGTGTTGATTTGATATTGGAGAACACTGGAACAGTTCCCTAGCTGGTCAGATTGATGGTACCATTCATAATGTATTGGTGGCACCAGTTTTGGCATGGTACCAGTTGTTATGTTGGTGGAATCAGTTATTCGTATGTTCATATGTTGGTGGTAGTTGTCCACTTCAGGTATTGGTAGTTCAGTTGTTCATATCATATGTTAGTGAAATCATTTATTATGCGCCCGGTCAATGAAGTTGAGATGGGCCAGGGAGCATGCCCCAATGACGTTACATCAAACAATGGCGTGGCGCACTTCATGCAAGTCACGTTAGTCGGCTCACACCTCTGCGCCCTGTGTACTCCAGAGTGGCCGCCAGGATGACGTCATTGCAAAGCCAAGTTATAAGGAGAAGGTTCTTTTCGATGACCAGCTCCGCTGCCCATCCAAGATGGCGGCTATGTTGGCCATTTTGAAATCGGTTTCCGTTGATTAACTTGAGAATGCTTTGCACAGTCAACCTGAATTCTTTTCTAAGGGTTGGTTTCTATGAGGGGAAGCAGGTTCCTTTCGACGACCTACTTCCACCGCCTATCCAAGATGGTGGCCATCTTGAAATCGGTTTCAGTCGATTAACTTGAGAACGCTTTGACCGATCAACCTGAACTTTTTTGTGAGGGTTTGTCTCTATGAGGGGAAGGTTCCTTTCGATGACCAGCTCTGCCGCCCATCCAAGATGGTGGCTATGGTGGCCATCTTGAAATCAGTTTCTGTCGATTAACTTGAGAACGCTTTGCGCAATCAACCTGAACTTTTAATGAGAGTTGGTCTCTATGAGGGGAAGGTTCCTTTCGATGACCAGCTTCGCCGCCCATCCAAGACGGCACCTATAGCGGCCATCTTGAGATCGGTTTCCATCAATAAAAAAAAACTTGAGAACACTTTGGCCGATCAACCTGATATTTTTTGTGAGGGTTTACCTCTATGAAGGAAGGTTCCTTTCGATGACCAGCACCACTGACCATCCAAGATGGCAGCCATTTTTAATTCCATTTAAAACTGCAGTTAACTTGACAACACTTTGAGCGACCAACCTGAAATTTTTGGTGAGGGTTTGTCCCTATGAGGGGAAGGCTACTGTCAATTTGTGAGGAGAAGGTTCCTTTTAATGACCAGCACACAGCTTCCCCAAGTGTACCATCTGGGCCATGCCCACAAACAACATACCAATCGGATGCCACGCTCTGCATTGCTCTTGTAATTCTATGTTTTTGCCTTTGTATATTTCAGGCTGTGGTGTTCGTCTTGATGGAGGAAAACGGATGTGTAGAAGACAGTTTTGGCAGGAGGTGACCGGGCCAGGATGACGTCCAAGGAATACATGTGTCTCTGGTGGGCCCAGGTGCCCGCTGAGCTACGCAAGTTACGCGAGGACGAGAAACTGTGTGATATGACGTTCGTACTGAATGGCACTTTGGAATTTAAAATGCACGCCTTGGTGCTAGTTTGTGCCAGTAGTCAATTCCGGAATCGTCTAAACAAAAGTGGATGGCAAAATACCTATTTTTTCGATAACGTGAATATAGAATGTTTTCGGCACCTTTTAAATTATGTCTATGGCTGCACACTCGTTCTAAGCGAGACAAATGTGAAGGATATGCTTTATTTGGCAACGATGTTAAGTATCGATACAGCCATTTTGCACTGCGAGGAATTTTGTAATACTTTACCAAATCATCAATCGCGTGAACTACCCAACCAAGCGAATGACATCATTCCCCCTGACCAGAATCTGTGCCAAAGTGCACAACGGCATTTAACCACTGTCGCCCCAAATGTGGAAAAAAGTCATGGAGATTCTGAGGAATGTGGGACTGCTGTGAATAACAATAGTGGTGCGGAAAGCATTGTGGATGAGAATAGTCCTAATGTGGATATGTCTGAGGAAGGACTTGAAGAAGGTGAAAAAGGTTCGTCAGCGGAGGATGGGCACACGGATTCATTTGACAGTGCCAGCAAAGAACTCCTGGGTCGGCCTGTGAAGGCTGAGGGGAGCGAAGACCAGGATTCTAGCGGAAGTAGTAGGAGTGGCGAAGAGGGTGACAGGCGCATTTCTACCGACCTTGGTGATAAATCGCACGGAATCGAAAAACCAAAAGGGAAAAGTTTAGAAGACATTTGTGCTCAACTTGCGTCAAGCAGACAATTTGCTCAAAATATACCTGCAGAGGGTGCGTGTAAATCAAACATTCCACCTAAAACATCGCCAAAATCAAAAGGGATCGAACCGGGGTCTGATTCGATGAAACCAACTACGGAAATCGACAAAGACTGTAGGATATGTCAGTACGAGATGGCACCATTCAGCTCGCCGTGTACAAGTTCCCTGTCCTTATTTTCAAGCTCAACGTCATGTTCTAGTGGTATTTACTCAAACTCTTCTGGCACGAAAGGAAAATATACACTGGCGTCAACGAATCTTGACCTCCGTGCCTGTGCTATACGACGTGAAAAGGATAAAAGTAAATATATCAGCACGCTACTTGGATTACGCTCACAGGATAATGATTCGCCCCTTGAAATCGAAGCTTCACAATCGCCTTCTTTGGATACTCAGATTCCCAGTGCCACGTCATCGCCAGCTCCGACGTGTTCATCTCTTTCTGCCGCCGTACCAAAAACATCGGCCAGCTTGGCCATACGTATACCAAAACCGAATTTCAACTTTGCGACGAGTTCAGCTCCGGCGTCATCACAGCAGCTTGTTTCGCCTATATCCTGGTCACCGTCAACTACACCTGCAGATACAGCTGTAACGTGGTCGCAGACTGATAATAATATTCATGTGCCACCGTCAAAGGATTCTGATGTCATCAGTAAAATTGTGGATAGTTTAGAGACAATGACGGACAGTACAGACCAGGCTGACAGTGAAGTGAAGTCGGACATGGGCATCAGCCAAGTTGGCCAAATGATGGACACAGACAGTAACATCTCGACAAATCAGAGTGATGCAACTTGCACCTCTAGCGGGGACAATCACCCTGTGCCAGCATCCACTGCGCTGGACCAAAACATGAATCGGAATATCATGGCAGTTTCTGATCAAAACAAAAACAATTTAAACGAGGTCGTGTGCACCTCTGCGGGTGGTACTCCCGCAACAAATACTGCACATTCGTTATATCCGTTTCTGAATCAATTAGGCCAGAATATCATGCCCGTGTACCTCCCGTTACCGAACATGCCAAACTTTAGCGGAACTCCGGGAAAGGATGATTTCTCAGCGATGATTCCTGCCGGTTTAGCCGGGGGCATGCCACCGTTACAAAACATTGTGAAATCCGTAAACGACAGTTTACCACTGCCACAGACTTTGCTAAATGGGACATTAACTCAAGCTGCTCTTCAACAGTCACAGTCAGTCGCCGCACTACAACAATCGCATTCTGTCAGCGATATCGCATCGCAGTTAAATTTCCAGAATCTCGGCAACTTGGGACAAAATATGGCCAACGCGCCATTTATGAATACTTCATCCGGTGCCATTGCTCAACAAGATGGATGTCAGCAGTCGAGCTCGAGCCCAGCGCTTCCAGTGGTCATGGCCAACTCACAGACGCAGACGAGTAACTCGTCAACTGCGAGTGAAGAGGATGAAGACGATGAGCAGACTCCAATGGACGAGACCAACTCCGCTGTCACGGATGCGAATCTGCAGCAACAGTTGCAGACGGTACTGTCTCAGCAGCTTCAAGCGAATATCAAGAATTCTGGACAAGGCGGGATGGACCCTTTGAACAGCTTGAATATGAATAACATGAACATGAACAGTTTACAAGCAGCAGCGAACCTGAATGCTGCCATGTCGTTATACACGTGTATGATGCTACCCAACGCTGCTGGGGTTCCGCAGCCAACGGTCTTGTTGCCGCAAGGAGAGGGCATGAACATGGTACCGCACAGTTCAACCTTTGCTCAACCGACGGTAACTCAAGGCACCGGGGCGCCTTTTTTAACGCCACCAGGCCTACAGAACGGTATTACGTATCCACAGGCGAGCGTCAGTCAAGGCAATCTTTCCTCATTCCTGCAACCCAGCATTACTCATTCGCAAAACAACAATGTGCCCTTAGCACAGCTTCCGTGTAGTACGTCGCAACCTATGAATAGCACAATGTTGCAACCTAGTCTGACCCAAACTGCACCTTCGCCAATGATGCCGCCAAATTTGTCTCAGCCGAACGGCGGCCCTGTTGTTCAACCGGGACTTATGCCGACTAATATACAAAACACTGCTCTCATGGCACAAGCAACTCTGACACAAACGAACATCACTCCATCGCCGTTGCCAAATGTTCCACCGCCGTGTTCAAATAACGGGACGCTTGTCCAACCTAACATGCTACAGTCAACTGGGAATCCTCTCTCGAGTCAGCAAAACAGTCAAGCCCTGGTTCAGCAGGGGATGAATCAACCAGAAGTTTCGTTATTGTCGCAGAACACGGTGCCAATGTCGGCTAGCCCTTTGTTACAGCCCAATCTAAGCCAATTGAACAGTGCGTCGTTCCTGCCTGCAGGGGCGACACAACCTGGCTCGTTCCTCCCGACAGATTTCAACCTCAGTAATGCCCTAATGACTGGAAAGTCGACAAATATGACAAAGTCGGGTTTCAACATGGGATCTCCGTTTCTGGGACCGGGTAACTTTCCGTTGGCGTCTACGCTACAACAGATGGGGCAAGGACAACAATATGATCTGTCAAATCTGTGTAAGGATATGCCGACCGTGGATGGTGGTCCAGGAAGGACGAATGGTCAGATGACTGGTGCTCCAGTTCCTGAGGGCGTTCCTGGGGCTCCTGGATTGGGACCTGGGGGTAAGTTGGTATAGGATACAAGCGAAAGTTACCAAGTGGCACTGAGACTCGGTAGACTTTCTTTCGAAAACCACCCGAGTTACTACATGTACCAGTATCACGATCCTGACGTGTGCAATTTTTTTTTCTCAAATCTTCTTGTAATTGTTTTGCTTGCCTGTTCCGCTCAGAATTTAAAAAGGCATGGCATAGATGATTCTCGAATTCACAGATCTGCGCACTTCCGCCGAAATCGCAGCCACAACCTCGATCTGAAACCAGCTGACGTGACGCAATCCTTGATTCAGCAATGGTCGGCTCTGATGCAACGTTGTCGAAGTCACTGTCGTGGGGTTCTCTGTGTCACGTCATACAGTTTCAGACCGAGGTTGTGGTTGCAATTTCAGCGGAAGTCTGCAGATCTTTCTCATTTACGTGTCCATTTGTCAGTCAGGTTTGATGATGCATAGGCATTGTGTCTTTTTTTTCAGTGAATAAGCACCTGTTTGATTGTCCTGTGTGTGGGAAGGGATTCCCGAACACCAAGCAGAGGGCGGTTCACATGAGAATACACTCTAGGACAGAACACAAGCCGTTTGTATGCGATATGTGTGGATTTAGAACAAAGGTATCCGTATCACTTTTCCATTTTGTCCATGAGAATTCCACTACACTACAGTACAGTGTGCACTGATACACAGAGGAATCGGAACCAGTCATTGTTGGTTTAAGCCTGCCGCACACTGAAGCCATCTGCTGAGCAAAAAGTCAGTCGAGACTGTTTGCTCAGCAGATAGCTCCAGTCTGTGGCAGGCTTTAGGCCTCCAGGCGGCTTGAGATATGAGTAGGCCTATGTGTGGATTAACGTCGATAACAGTGGGTTTGAAATAATAACAGGTTTCTAAGGGGGTTGATAACAATGGGTTGGTATAGAATGATGGGATGTGGACATACACGCTCCGAGTTGCGCTTCGTTCGAGCCTACCCGGGTCCACATTTGAGGAAGATACACATGTGCAGAAAGCGTAATAGGGGCGATGTCATGATTCAGCCAACTTCTGCGGTTTTGATCTAAACTAAATCTCATTTCTGGTTCATGTGAAGGAGATTCGACTTGCATTATGATGAACATGCTCTAATTGAAGCAGTGCTCGAAAAGTTCAGTTGTTCAAAGGTAGCCGTTTGACTATGTCTACAAATTTTCATAGCGAAATATTAAATGATTGAGATACAATGTACTGCCAATGGAAATAGAAAGGACTTATGGCGATTAAAATGGTGAAAATCAAGGAATTTTTGCAGCCAAATGGCGAAGTTGACAAAATCCTTTATAGCCAAATGGGAAAATCCTGTAGCCAATGGCGATGAAAACAGCTACGGTACTTTTCAAGCACTGTGAAGGACAGTCAACTTGCAGTGTGATGCATAGTTGAATGTGAACAAATCGATGCAAAAAAGTAGCTTTTTCTCACACTGAATATTTACATTTCAGTACGCTGATCGTCTGAAGATCCACAAACGTCTACAACATACTCACAAGGGAGTCAAGCCGTTCAAATGCCCCTACTGTCCATACGCCACGTCTTTGAAAGGAAACTGCAGAAAACATGTGATGACAAAGCATCCTGGCCTGGAAGTCACTGTGGAACAAGTTATGCCCATTTAGTGTTGACGAAGACAGGTCAGGGGAGGAGGGTGGAGAGGAGGTAGGCTGGGTCAGCTGTGTCCTACACCAAGCCGTCAGTGGGGCGTATTGATAATGAAATATCGCATGTCACCCCTGTGGTCTGGGTTTGTTCCGTGGTGACCCTGTTCTCAACTGATGAAGCAGTGCCTGCCTGCTGGTGCATCCAAACAGATATGAAACAACAAGCATTCATTGAGATAGACGATTCTCGAATTCGCAGATCTGCACACTTCTGCCGAAATCGCAACCAGAACCTCGATCTGAAACCAGCTGACGTGACGCAATGATTCAGCAATGGTCAACTCTGACGCAACGTCGTCGAAGTCACTGTTGTGGGGTTCTCTGCGTCACGTCATTCAGTTTCAGACCGAGGTTGTGGTTGCAATTTTGGTGGAAGTGCGCAGATCTTTGTCGTTTACGTCAATTTGAGAATTGTCTATTGCTGTCCTTTGCTTCTATCATGGAAAAAGCACCTACCGGTAATGCTGACAAATGCTCATGCACATCACGCTGATTATGTTGTACTCTATTTCATGCTCCAGCCGTCGACACAGAAGATGTATCTCAGTAAAACTGGCCTACCGGTATTTGGGCTGACAATATTATAACCTTCAACATGTTGAAGCAAAGGTAGCAATTAAGTGGATGCTTTCAGCATTGATTGTTGAGTTGGGACCGTGGCAAAGTCCACACCTCCCACAGTTGAGGTCCTGCATTTATTGCATTTTAAGAAATAATTAGATGCATCTTTTCCAGGCTTGCTGTAGTGCCCTGTGTTGTTCGGAAGTCTGCCTACCCTGAAATCCTCCTCCTTATAACATTACCAGGGTATACAGGGAGTCCTTGCCAATACCATCTTTCTATACTGGCTGTACAGTCTAACAAGCCCAGTACATTTTGGTGGCCCACAACAGGGGATATAAGCCGTGTTCACAGTACACTTTCAATATGAATTGAATGCGCTTTAAAACCCCAATGCGCATTAACTCTGAGATCTGAGATCGGGTTGGCAATGCACCAAACCCCTTTAACGAATTTGGTTTGTTAACCGAACTGAATGGGCGTCAACCGAAGCATGTCAGCTGAACCGCAATAAAAACTGTGTGAGAGCACATCGATGCGAATCAGCTGGCACGCTACCTGTACGCATGCGTACTTACTCTTTCCCGGTATAAACTGAGGAGACAGTGGTTTGGTTGACATATCTCTCATTACTTTTGTGCGATATATCGATTTAATAATGGCAAATCAGGACAGGGGAACCGTCTGGTCCGAGGCAAACGCAAATATCATTGTCGACAATTATAGCCAACGTCCTTATCTGGCTCTTCTCCTTTCGTTGTCATCCATGTTGGTTAACTCCACTGTTGTTTTGCTACCCTTGCCAAGGAGAGCGATAGTGCCTCCCACAAACAACAAATTTCATGCTGTTAAATTGCATTGTGTGTGAACGTGCTGAAGCGATTTCAGTGCGCATTGAGATCGGTTTGAAAAGTAGTGTGAACACACACCCTTGGGGAGCCACGGTGGTGTAGTGGTTCCGGCCTCCGACTAGCGGTCAGAGGATCCCGGGTTCGAATCCCGCTGCTGGCGTGAGACTTTGGGCAAGTCTCTTTGCCTTACTGGCCTCTCTCCACCCAGGTGTATAAATGGGTACGGTCGGTAATGCTCAGATTGTAGCGCTGAATGAGCAGCTCATCTGAGTTCTACTGAAAGGTTTCAGGATAGACTGGGGTTAATGTGTGAAGTCGGATGACACCTCTACCGTTGTTGATATCAAACTATAAACCCAAACTTTAACTTTAACCCTTGACACGCATTAACTCGATACGAATTCCGGGACACAAATCGGGGAATTCGCTTTCAATTCGCATCCAGTGTGAACGTGGCTTATAGTTGAACAGGGTAGGCATTCACAGCCAATCATCATCCATTACGATACTCATGGGGCCTCAATAATATGGGTCTGAAGACAGTATTGGCGAGGACTCCTTGTACATCCAGAAAACCAAAGTTGTTTTGTCTATTTTGCTGTAGCTCTGCGATAATTCTGTGCGGCGTTAATGGTCATGTCAACCTACAGACTAAAGGTGCTACGCCACTAGACAGTTTTCACTGTCAGAAGTTGCTGTTTGAGAGAAAAACTTTAGTGGATGACGAAACGACAGTACCGGTAACTTCCGAGAGTGCAGAAAAATTTTTGGAAGTTGGTCTCTGAAGTTACATGTACTGCTGTCAAGTGGAAGGATTATTGAAAGATTATGACATACATGCAGGGTTCTCCACAGGGTTTGAAACAGACGGTGACGTCACAGGGTTACTGATATCGGAAGCCACTGCTGCACGCGCATCCTCATTTGCAATCTAGAAGCCCTGAAATGCGATTTCCCAGCATTTTGGAACACAAATCTAGCTCCTGTCGGAGCTTAGAAAACCTCAGTGTTATTTAAAGTGAATAATTTTGACTAGGCGGCGATTTTTTTTTGACCGGGCGGCAGATTTTTAGACCGGGCACTGAGATCAATCCTGTGTTTTAGAACGGGCGCCACGCCCGTTCTGTTACACTAGTGGAGAACCTTGACATGTATAGTAATAAATGACTCGTGGCAGACTTTTTAATCTGAAGTGGATAGACGTTTGACGTTTCTGTCGAGATTTGGCTGACAGAATGTGTCAACATGATAATCTGTCCAGTGGAGTAGCGCCTTAATAGTTACATGAATGTACAGTCATTGACAAAAGTTTATCTCCACCGTTAATCGACCATAACTTCCTTATAAAGTGAAGAAATTTGATGCGGTTTTCAGCAAATAATACTTCAATCTTTTCTGCATCTTCCATACACAAACCTGCTTCTGCAGCATCAGTCTGATATTATGTAATCAGGCGCTGAAAAAAAAGTCCAAAATCAACTTTTTTATTTCTATGCTAATTTGGATTTTCTCACGTCCGACCGGTGTGTAGCAACACTTGAAAACAATCCGCAAAGATTACGCCATCAAATTCCACCTCAGCTTCTCGAAAAAGTGACTTTTGTTGGCTCTTGTCGGCAAAACAGTTGCGTAGGGCTTGAGATGGCCCCTTTTTAACTTGTTGAGCCATACACTGATTATGGAAAATAGAGGTGTGTGAATAATGATTATGAAGGCGTGACTTAGGCAGACCAAAGCCAATAAGTAGATTTCGGAATTGTGATTTTAATGCCTAAGTTTCCTTTCATGAATATTTACAGCATATGTCACAGTCGTTTGAATCAAAGTAAGATTTGGTCATTGTCCAGGGCTGCCCATTGAACCGGAATAAGAGGTAGCCCTTTCCCTTTAGAATTGAAGACCTATTGATAGAACAATCGAAACTTACAAGTGTCCAGATACCATAACCTACTGGGTTTGAGGGATTTGTGGTTTGTGGTTTGCCTCCCTAACCGAGGCCTATGATTGGTTGTGCAATGGCATTCACAAATGTGGGGTCGTCTCACAGGCAAAATAAGAGCATTTAAATCAGCTCCAAAATCAAACCAACAAAAATCACTTTTTGAGAAACTGAGGTGGAATTTGATGGCGTATATCTTTGCGGATTGTTTTCAAGTGTTGCTACACACTGGTCGGACGTGCGAAAATCCAAATTGGCATGGAAATAAAAAAGTTGATTTTGGACTTCTTTTTCAGCGCCTGATTACATAATGTCAGACTGATGCTGCAGAAGCAGGTTTGTGCATGGAAGATGCAGAAAAGATTGAAGTATTATTTGCTGAAAACCGCATCAAATTTCTTCACTTTATAAGGAAGTTATGGTCGATTAACGGTGGTGATAAACTTTTGTCAATGACTGTACACATTATTGCTCTTTTGGAAAGTCAGTCTTTGTCAGTGGTCGATCGTGTTGCTTGGATATTACAGTAATTCACACAGGCTCACATGTTATACTGGGAAGATTGTATTGATTAAAATGCATTACTCTTCCCACTGGTCAGAAACCAGAAAGATGGCCTAAATGAATCTCAATCATATAAATGCACATTTAAAAAACTATCAATTTTTAATATTTTACCAACTGTCGTTTCCTCTAACGCTCCAACCTTGTAAATATAAAGTATTTGTGAGTGTAAATGTAAGTTATTGGAAGTTGTAAAGTGTATAGTTGGTACAGTGTACTGTAAACGTATAAATTGGTCTTCGCACAATCTTCTCCATTATTAAGAGTTGGTTGCTTTCGAGTTTAAGTGCTGAGATGAAAATAAGTCAGTCTAGGCCCTAAGGGCAGATGGAACCCTCGGTGACAGATGTTGTAATTTTTAGTGGCGTGAAATTCTGGATGAACATTTGAGGGGGTATCTTTTATATACTGGTGCTGTAAACCCAAAATATTTGCATGCTATTGAAACTTTGAAAGACGAAGAAAAAAAGGTTTCTCCAATTTTCCATAAATCAGTTTGAAGGTACTGTCTTCAGAGTGTGTGTTTGATTTTGAAGAGAAATATGGTAGAAAAATGAAGGATTTACAGTATAAAAGCACTACATTGGAGCCTCTTTTAACAGGCTCCTCAGCTTGGAGGAGACCTCTCTATTTACGACTCCTAACCTTAGCCCAAATCAGCCGTTCATATTCATTTTGACTTGTCAGTCCAAAGGTCTCCTTGATAGAGGGGTTTATCTGTTGCTTTCTTCAAATACCTTTTCATAAAACTCGCATGTTTTGAGTAATATCTTGGTGAAAGATGTCGTTAGCTTGAAGTGGTTACGAAAGAGATATTATTGCTGGTGTTTGTGTTATGGGTGTTTCTGAACACCTGGATAGATTTCTTAAGGTAGGTGCGCACAGACAGATAACTCTCAGACATATTTGGCACAGCCTTATAATGTTTGAAATGGCAAAGCCAAGAAACTGCTGCGTGCACCTGATGTCACAGCCATATTTGTGGCTGCACTGCGTGGCTCTGCCATGTTCCATAAATCCAATGGGGTACTGGCAAACAAAAGGAGGCGCTGATCATCAACCAGGTTAAAATGCAAGTGCGCATGCCTTGCGATTGTTGAATGTCATCAGCGTCGTGCGTCATTCTGACGTTACAAAAAACTGTGTCATTCACAACCCATGACGTCGGTCATTGGCCTGTTGTTTACCCAAAACTGGTCAACTTTATCGATTAAATTCGTCATGTTCCCGCAGAGATTTTTGCTCTAAAGCAATAAGATATATTTTAGCAGTTCTGTACTTATTGATAGGAAAGTAAAATTAGAAATTGACTGCAATGATTTAGTTATATTTGGACTAGAAACAGGGTGTACTATTCAGAATTAATTGGAAAACAACGTTAGCCTCACTTTCAGTGACACAGTTCTGACCTGGTTGATAGCCAGCGCCGCGTTGCAGATTAGTTGTGCCGGTACCTTATTGATATGCTATTTTTTGTGCAGTTGCACACAGCGGCGCAGCAATATTCTGGGGCCAAATTCATGGAGCCTTCGCAACTTGTGTGCACGTAAATCTATTGTATTAAGGCAGTCAGTGAACAATAGGGCATATGCAGTCCAACAATACACTTGCGTGCATGCACAGTTGTGAAGGCTTCATGAATATGGCTTCTAGTCTCAGCTAATTTGGGCTACCACCAAATAATACTTGTCAAATAGTCCGAGGGCTGTATGCTGGGGACGGACTTCAGCCAGACTTTCATTAAAGTCTGACTTTTCTCAATGCTTCAAGCATAGAGGAAGTCTAACTTCAGCTATACTTGAGGCTAAAGTCGGACCTGAGCATACGGTCCTGGTGGGGCCATATTTATGAAGCCTTCGCAAGTTTGCGTTCACGCAGATCTATTGTAAGGCAGTCAGTGAACAATAGGGCATGTGCAGCCAAACAATAGATTTGCGTGAACGCAAAGTTGCGAAGGCTTCATAAATATGGCCCCTGAATGTTATTCGTCTGTGTGCACCTGGCTTTAGTGATTTCAGATTATTGCTGTTTCTGTCTCTTGTTCTTAGGTTTCTGTTGTGGGGTTCAATGGCTGTGTGTTTGTCTGGTGATCAGTTACTTAACTATTGATGGATGATTTTAAAATTGGAAAGCACAGGGTCTAAAGTTTTGTCTGATATGTTCGTGTAAGTGTTATTTTTTGAGTTTGCTTCTGTAAATTGCTAGAATTAGAGGATGGTATTAAATATCATGACTGTTCAATTTATATTGTGATTTTTCTCGGAACAAATATTGAAATATTATCGCATTTGTGCCAGTGCTTTGTAAACACCAGTTAAAGTTGAACCAATATGTTGGATGAGGGAGGCATTACTTTAGTATAAGAATCATGGTATCACAAAACGATATTATTTATTTTGATGATCTGGTCAGACCCGTTATCATTGGATAAAACTTTAGGATCTTTTATCCTATTTGACCAATGAGATTGAATACTCGCTGTCTTTTAAAGGAAAGAAAACGAATAGGTGCCCAGGAAAATCCAAAGAAGAAAATGGTTAATTATCATTATTGTCAGTAGATGACCGTCTGTTCTCAGTTCAGTCGAACCCCGTTAAAATGATTCCTCTTTTTACGAAAACTCGCTTGTAATGTGTGATTTCGCAGCCCCCGGTTTTTCGAAATGTAAATTGCATTAAAAATGCTTCTTTATATAACAAAATTGTTTTAATGAAAATCTGATTACCGGTATTACGATAGAATTCCATGGCCCCAAATCAAAATTCTAATGCATTTTCATTCGGATATAACGATGGCAACAAAACGTTTGAGGTGCGAAGATTTTGATATGTCTAGCGCAAATGTTGCATCAGTGGGAGTGCAGCCACAAACGTAACAGCCATCCTCACAACTGATCTGGTACCACCCATACGTTGCATACACACGCACGCACGCACATGCACAGATATGGTATGTAGCAGTCAACTGGAAGTGAGACTACTATCTGCCAAAAGAAATGGCGGGAGTGTGAATCCAGCATTTGCGCCTGATTCGAATGGGCAACCACCCGTTTGCAAGCCGTAAGCTGGGACATGTATCCAGCTAAGGCCCCGATTACATAGAAGTATACGGTATACAAAAACGCCAGTTAACAAAGGCTTCACAAAGGATTCGTGACCGTGAAGCCATTGTTAACGGGCGTTTTCATATACCGTATACTTCTATGTAATCAGGGCCTATGGCTTGCAAACGGTTGGGTGTCCCCTTCTGGCGGGCAGTTATCACTAATGCTCCTGAAGTACTTTCAGTGAACCTAGGTTGTATTTAGCAGCTTTCTTTACCGGGAACGATCATGGAAAACGGTCCGAAAATGATTTTATCTAGTTCTGAGCACAGCTGTACTAAAAATCAGGAAATGCGAATAACGAAACTCGGATATAACAAAAAAAAATTCTAGCCACTTGAGATTCGTTATCACGGGGTTCGACTGTACCAACAGACATGACAGAAGGCTTTGATGGACCCAATTGAAGTGAACTAAGCAGGCCTTGTCTTCTGAGGCGAGCAAAAAACTGCTCACCTGAGAACAATAGAAAGCTCTATTGTTGTTCTCAGGCGAGCAGTTTTTCACTCGCCTTGAAACACAAGGCCTGACTAAGCCCCATGGTCATATTCATAAAGGGTGTTAAAGACTTACCCACGTGTAACTTGGGCAAAGACATAGAGGGCCGAATTTACAAAGGGTGTTCAGCTTCAACACGCGTGTAAGTTCATAGTTATTCAGGTTAAAGTCCTAGAAAACCATTGTTTTGCTACCTTGTACGCGGCTTGATCGGCAGCGTTTACCCACAGGATAATCACCCGTAGTTAACTTTCCTGTGTCTAGCTCAAGGAGGACAAAAGAAAAATTTGAACAACCTACAGGTCTTGTTTAGAGTCATTCAACTCTTTTCTTTGATCCTCGTGCACGTAAACGCAGGAATGTTAACCGCGTGTGATTATCCTGTGGGTAAACGCTGACGATTAAGCAGCGTACAAGGTAGCAAAACAATGGTTTTCTAGGCCCTTAACCTGAATAACTATGAATTTACACGCGTGTTGACCTAATCGCGCTTCGTAAATACGGCCCAGAAAGTTCCTATACATGTACAATGGCTAAAGTGGCTAAAGTTGTATACAGTTAAATCTTAATGCTATGTTCCCACTCTCATGAATCACGCACGATTGAAATCGTGGTCTTAATGGTGGAGTAATCGTGGTGGTCCTATCAGATCCTGAGGTCAGTTGTGTCAATCGTATTGATCGTAGAAAAATTTTGGACAGTTCAAAAAATTTCTCATTCTGGTACACGTAGGACTAACAATGAAAATCAGTTGTGCCTGTCGTCCAGTATTGTCTGATGGCCAAAAAGCACTGAGCTGATAAAAAGTGTTAAATTTGTTGAAAAAACCATTGCTCTTTTGTTGAATGAAAATGGCTTGTCAACACATTTTTTCATTGGCTACTTTTCAGCCAATCACATGATAATGGACGGCAGGTGGTACCAGTTTCAATATTACTGAGTTTTTGCAAACCTGACAAAATATGAAGTACGAAATACGAATTTCTACTTCATTTCCATGATGTAATGTATTTCAGGAGATGGTTGGTACCTGCTGCCAGATCGTCTTTTAACATACATGTATCATTTAAGACTGAGAGAGTTTTGGTGCACCTTGAAGTGGAAATGAAAGATAAATTTCCAAGTACACTGTAACTCTATCGGTCTTGTATCATACCTATGCTAAAAGACGTACTTTGCAGCAGGCGATATTTGTAGCATCAATCATCTCCAGAAATAAATTTAGGTCCTTGAAGTGAAGTCCAATTTCGTATTTCCATACTTCGTTTTTCGTCAGGTTTGCGAAAACTCACTATTATTTACCGGTAGTCGTATTGGCGATATGCGGAAACCAATCTACCGGTATGTGAAATGCTTTTACCTCAGAGCCTTGTACATTTGCTCATGGATTTCTGTACATAACAGAGACTTCAGTCTGGCCTAAGGTCTGTTCTTGAAATTGGTTAAAAGATATTGGTTAAAAGGTCACAATAGATGGAGAGTTTTAGTACCAAATTTTAGGCGTCAGTATAAACCATTTGGCAATCTTGAAATTGGTTGAAAGATTTTTTGGTCACAATAGATGGAGAGTTTTAGACCAAATTTTAGGCGTCAGTATAATAAACCATTTGGCAATCTTGAAATTGAAAGATTTTTTGGTCACAATAGATGGAGAGTTTTAGTACCAAATTTTAGGCGTCAGTATAAACCATTTGGCATTAGAAATGCCTGTTGAAAACTGGCCAGTGAGAGAAACATGTACATTCGCATTTATAGACAAGAATTTTTCGAATATTCCAGTTTACTAGGATTGCTCTTAATGTGCTTCCTATAGTGAGTCATAGCATTCAAATCTTTACATCAGAAATATTTTACCTAAATGTGCTTTAATGTACTCAAAACAAAATGTACATACTTACAATAATTTCTTATGAAGATATCAAGTTACTGGTAAGCAAGATGAATCAATGGTCCATACAGTAAGATGTTTTCCTTATACAGGGTGTTGAAAATATTGTGCTATAAAATGGCATTGGTAAAATATATATGGAATTCCAACATCACGATTTACTGCTTTTTGTAACGCTTTGTGAATATTCTGTTTCAAAATCATTTCTTTGGACATTTTTGTCCGTTGTTGTCAATGCACTGCCATTTGTATCCTTGTACAGTCTGTGCTTACACCGTATGATTATACTTTTACTATGTGTATGTATTCTTTTAATGATATGTATACCTAACAGTGCTGCCATATGAATTACTCGCAAAGTGTACAGTGTGTGACAGAAAAATGTCTATTTCCAGAAAGTGCAAATATCCAACATAGACCACAAAAAACGGCACACAAAATGATAGCAAACGTAAAGTCGTCTCTGAATTTTGCAAATTTTTGACCCCAACCGGGGTCTTCCTCAGGCACTTTCTAGTAGAGGTCCCAGAAGTGAATCACCCCTGGGTGATCAGTGAATCACCCAGAAGTGAATCACTTTCACTTCTGGGATCTCTACTAGAAAGTGCCTGAGGAAGACCCCGGTTGGGGTCAAAAATTTGCGAAATTCGGAGAAGACTTTATGGTCACTATCATCCAGAAAGTGTGATATGTGAAATTTTCCATGGCTGGGTTTTCACATCAATAGATTTACCGCTTTTATCTTGGTGGTGAATTCTTTCAGGACCAGGCATTTTAGCATGTTTGGATATCAAATCTTGGAATTTTCCTGAAAAATCACAACCCGGTCACAAAACATTGGTAAACATCATCCAGCGCCACCTGTGATTGACGAGACAAACTGACATATGAAAATGTGACATGTGTACATGACATTACCACGTGGTAATGGGCAAATTTTACACAAATAATGTGTAAAAGTACACACGAAATGGGTAAAATTCGCCCATTACCACGTGGTAATGTCATTTACACGTGTCACATTTTCGTGAGGGAGTGATCTTTGATCTTTGTCCTAACTCCAGAAAACCAAGTCCTACTGAAAACCTTCCTATTTTCTTGGCGTTAGGCCTACAGCAGCCTTCTCTGAATCACATTACCCTTACCTTTACCTCTTCAGTGTTGAGCATGTTATGTCACCCAAGTACTGGGGTAATTCTGATCTGCTTCAAACTACTCCACCGCCATCTATCAATCAACATTGGTACTAAAAATTTGCACCTAGAAATGTCAGAGAATCATCCCGGGGTAAAGTTTATTCCATGTACGTTTGATGAATGGCACTTAGTTAAACTTGGAAATTGATCAAACCACAAACACGAATGTTACCGTATATCACAGGTGTTAAGTTGACTAGCTAAAGCCTATCCACTCCGGGGCCCGTACGGCGAATAAAAACAGACATTGGACCAAATTCTACGTCGCCCAGTTTGATCCAGTCTAATTTCCACTTATCCATTGAGGCGATTTCGGCATACTGGTAATTCATCTTAGATCCGTGTTTCAGTATCTAAAATCCACTGCAAGCCGCTACTCTTAAGACATAAAAGATGGTGGTCAAGAACTATTTTGACCTGACTGTAACGCACTGAATGGGTTGAAAGTGTCACTGGTCATGCAAGTGGATATTGGCACTATAAATTCTTAACCTGAATGATTCATTGAAAGGCCCTGATCAGTGCGAACCCAGAAATTATGTTTGTCGCATCATCTCTTTAAAGCTGCGTTTACCGGACACCCAGAATGCGGAAGCGGTATATGCCATGCATTTTCGCATACAACATATCGCTTCCGCATTCTGTATACTGCATTCCGGATGTCTGGTAAATGCAGCTTTAAATGAGCTATCCTTGACTTGTTGAATTATTGATGCAAGGTTTTGTCACTTTCTCTGAGTTGCTTGTCTGAGTCATTTATTCTGGCACTCACTGTACTGGTTACTGGTACATGTACATTCTTTCCAAAACCAGTTAACTCTTTCTCTTACCTTGTTCTTGGGAAGATGGTTTTAAAATGAATTGTTTTTGTGTGAAGCAGATCAGCAAATTTAGTGCCATGAAGTCACTAAGTGGTAGCATCATTGTAAACTTGAGTAAAGTCCTGCAACATCTAAGCGCGACCCGATGGAATGCGGAAGTTAGGCAATATTAGTTGGATTTTCCACGGATCTTTAAATCACACGCAACTCTTGAATAACCGATCGACAACGCAATCAGACTATACAAACGGACTTTAGTGGTGCCCAATATTGTGGAACGGATCGTCACGGTTACGCAGGTCAAATGCATAATTGAAAACCGCAAATTCCTGTCTCATTTCCTGACTTCGCATTCCATTGGGTTGCGCTTAAGCTTCACACTGCAGGCGCGGTGCGATCTGAACAAAGGATTACAACCTTCTTTCCGCATCGCAAGTGTGAACAGCTTAACAGTGGAAACAATCAGGTGCGAATCGCACTGCGCCTGCAGTGTGAACAAGGCTTTAGATGTTGCCGGACTTGAGCTTCATTGTAAACTTGAGTAGGCTATCCTCCAGCCACCACCAAAACCGATGTCACAATCATTGTAATTTCCCCAGCCCTATTTTCTCTGTTCTGATTGAAGCTGTCAGATGATGATTCTGGCTAAGACTAGCTTTCCATTCAAGCATTTTACCGGTCGTTTTCCTCCCGCTGAAAGGTCAATCCAGTTCATTCATATAGAGACATTCTTATGCGCATGCGCTACATGTAAATATACTACATGTAGATCGACTTTTCACCGTTGAATCACTCTAAGGCTCTACCACATAGAGCTACACGCTACACGGACACGCCGGTTAACAATGGCTTCACGGTCGCGAGCCCTTTGTGAAGCCATTGGTAACTGGTGTGCCTGCGTAGCGTGTAGCTCTATGTGATTGCAGCCTAATGGAAAGCTAGCCTCAGTCACAGTCAAAGGCAATTCACCTAAATTTTGTGAAATGTGGATTTACCATTGTCTGATTGTGTTGGATGATGAGAGCACTGCCTTCATGTTATACTTGGCCCAGTGGACAGCATGTTATTAGAGACAAACATACGTCTGAGGACAGGATGGACTAAATACTAGTAATCTGCTTCACCTGAAAGTGGTCCACCTCTCAGAACAAGTTTGGAAGTGGCCAGTTCATTTGTCACTGAGTCACTGATTAAGTAAGAAGATGGGGATTTGGCCTAATGGCTAAGGCGTGCTGCCCCCGAGTGCTGGCGAGGGTCCATGGGTTTGAGTCCGGTAGGAAGCTATGTCTTTCACCTTATAGAAACCTGTTATTATTTCATGCCGATTAAGTAATGGTAGTTGAGAAAACTGGCCTAGCTGGTACTTAATAATCTGAGAAGTGGGTCAATTCAAATTGCAGCATTGGTCGAGTGGAAAAATCACGACTGAGTATACTTAGACTTTAACTTCTCATGGTAAGATTGTTTTTAGATTTCTCAAAGAAAGCAATTGGCCCACAGTATTCAACAGACTGATCAGCAGATGAGGGGTGGCTGTGGTACACCCATGGAAGTATTATACTTCCATGGTACACCACACCCGCTGGTCAGTATTATCATGGAAGTATTATACAGACTCTGTATAATACTTCCATGGTATTATGTACTGGCATGACACAGCACTGACCTCTTAAATCAGCTTGAACAGAGAGTGTCTGTACTTGCAGTTCGCAACACTTTGTATTCTAATACTTTGATATACTTACCTTTTAGCTTCCATTACAATGTTGACCATGGGACATCTAAAAAATCTACTTCTTTGCAGCTAGTCTTAAAGCACTGAAGATCACATAGACATGGTCATTTTTGGGGCAGATAATGCAGCCATTATGTACATGTATGATGTCCTGCTTATGTAATAATATTGAAGTATGTATCAGGCAACCATTTTGGTGACCTAATCACGAGGCTATCAGTATAAGACATCCACCTGCACTGTCCTAATATTTTGAATACTGTAAAATTCAATACAGAGGAGCTTTAAAGTGTTCATTTATCTCAAACATGGGATCTGTAACCTGTGGGCAACAAAGAGTCCAGATGAACTTGATTACCTCACTGACAAGATAATGTTGGGGAAGTTTGGCTTTGTTTGAGGAAGAGGCTAGGGAGCAAGGGACCTTTTCAACACACCATTGGTTTGCAAACAAACAGGTAACTTGAGTGCCATGGGCCTTGAGTAAGCTAGCAAATATCAGTTGCTATAAAGATTGAATGATCAACTTAAGGCTAAACTTGATCTTGGAACCCGTGGCTGCTTGCCTCTCTGAAAATCCTCCATCATTCTGAGATAGAGCACAAAAAACGACACAAAAAATGATAGTAAAGATAAAGTCGATAAAGATATAGCCCCGTTGGGGTCGAAAATTTACAAAATTCAGAGACGACTTTATCTTTACTATCCATCATTCTGACAATGCAAGAGTAAATGTGTATGTTGATCTGAGCACATCGGATAAAATATTTGTTGACCAGGAAATTAGGACATTTGGAAAAAGTATTTACTGTTGACCATGAATTTTGTTTCTGGAATGATTGGGTGCCCCGTTCTGTTTCTCTGGATCTACCCTTCTGTAGCAATTTTCTTTGTCAGAGAGGTCTTGCACAATACAGAGTCTTGCTTGAGTTCCAAGTCTCACATGAGTACCAAGTCTCACATGAGTTCCAAATCTCGCATGAGTACCAAGTCTCGCATGAGTACCAAGTCTCGCATGAGTACCAAGTCTCACATGAGTGCCATCTCTCACATGAGTACCATCTCTCACATGAGTGCCATGTCTCACATGGGTGCCAAGTCTCACATGAGTGCCATCTCTCACATGAGTACCAAGTCTCACATGAGTACCAAGTCTCACATGAGTACCAAGTCTCACATGAGTACCATCTCGCACATGAGTACCATCTCTCACATGAGTGCCAATTCGCACATGAGTACCAAGTCTCACAATATGAGTACCAAGTCTCATTTGAGTACCTTTATAATACCACCACCATGACACCAGCAAGAGCAAGAAATTTGCCTTGTGTTGTGGGTTTTACTGTGCCTGGCAAAGGCTTGGTCCTTGGATCATTTTACTGGTGGACATAGCTTACTGCAGGAAAATACATTCGATAGGCTGAAATTGTTGTGGCTATGGTTCATGGACAACTGTAAACTCCTCATGCAGATTCAAACTGCTACCCACTATGTCTGTGGGTCTATAGGCCTATCTATAGCCAACTAACACTGGGGATGAGTTTAGGACTACTCAAACCCAAATTATTTCCATTTATTTTATTTTATCGACCAGCAAATTTCATGAAATTAAATACATGTATGTGCAATCTTCAAGATGCCTAATGAAATGGATAGGCCACCGCCTACTACACAGTTGTGATTTCTCCAAA
Organism: Notospermus geniculatus; assembly: GCA_002633025.1. Lineage (NCBI taxonomy): Eukaryota > Metazoa > Nemertea > Pilidiophora > Heteronemertea > Lineidae > Notospermus > Notospermus geniculatus. The sequence goes on from NMRB01000073.1 coordinate 89,853, forward strand.
ACGCTAAATTTAATGCCAGCAGTTAGAAATTGTATCACAGTCCCCTTCTATCAATGGGTCGTATGAATAAAGACAAGTAAATGCTTTTACTTGAATTTTGCAATACAGATGCACTAGGCAATGCTGTACAAATCTGAAGTAAGAGCATTTGCTAGTCTTTATTCACATGACCCCATGTCTGGTTGAGTAAGACTTCCTGAGCAAAATCCAACTATAGAGGATACATTTTGCGAAATGTTCCTCAAAATAACCTCCTCACTGATTTGCGCATTTACTCAGTTCCTTTGTTTTCTTACCAAGGAGATTTGTACTACAATTTAGCTGCTCATCATGATGTTTGTATTGGAGGTTTTTGTTAGAATCTTTGTCAGATTTGTGCTTTGTTACATCGTAATTTTACATTTATTGGATATTGTCTTGTTCTCTTGTACAGTAGCCTAATAAACACTAGCAGTAAATGTTTTCCTTTTGTAAAAACTATGGTCTTGTTGTTTCACTGGGGGAGGGGGGGGCTCATTGCCCATTGGAACCCTCGAAGGTGTAATCTCTACACGGGCAGGCAAGTCTACCGCCACCACAGACAGACAAAGATTCTTGGTGCTTGCTTCATTTTGGCTCGATGCTGGTAAGGAGAATGAGAAATAAGCAATTCTGGAACCCCTGACAGACATATTGCAGTGGCGGATCCAGGAGTTGCCGAACGGGGGAGGGGGNCCCCCCCCCCCCCCGCCTACGCCCCAGGGAACCGATGGAGGTGAAATGAAATTTTATTGCCATAATACTATACAGTACTCCGAGGCAAAAATGGTGTGAATCTCGACACGTGTCAGTCAGGCAAGTCTGCCGCCACCACAGCCCGGGCACCACAGACAGACAGATTCTCGGTGCTTGCTTCATTTTGGCTCGGTGCTGGTAGTGAGAAAAAAGCAATCCTACCCTGCATGAGGAGCCACCAAGGACCAAGGCACGACGCAAGTCTGTGACTCTATTCTTCATACCAACGGGCAGATACCACGACGACCAAGAAGAGCACCGTCAGATGAAGATGAACGTGTATGTACATCGCAGGAAATTTTAGTTTAGCCATCTAATGATAGATGGCGATGCTGATGCTTTCGCTTTGCCTGTGCACAGTGGGGACCACGACGTCCACGATATCCCCTCATCATTGGTTTCTGTTGCTTTCATGCAACAAATATCGAAGAGTTCCCGATTTCCTTTCATCCTCGAGCCTCTTCATACGCTTTCACTGTGAGGTGGTGAAGAAGAGCGAGGTCATAGAGAGAGGTAAGAGGCCTAGGCCTAGTAAACCCTGCTGTGGTAGGATGCTGTTGGGCCTTCAGTTCGTCTGTCGTATTCGAGGCAGCAGGGAGGTTTCGCAAATCGGGCGAAAAACGAAGTACCAAATACGAAATTGAACTTCATTTCCATGAATGTATTTCAGGAAATGGTTGGTACCGTACCACAAATATCGCCTGCTGCAAGAGCGTCTTGTTATGACAGACCGATGGAGTTATTAATACGGTGTAGGCCTATAACTTTGAAAGTCATCTTTCGTTTCCACTTCATAGATGCGAAATTCAAGATACACCATCACTCTTTCGGTCTTACATGACATGCTAAGACGCACCTTGGCAGCGGGGACAGTGGTACCAACCATCTCCAGAAATACATTTCGTCATAGTGAAGTCCAATTTCGTATTTCGTAGGTACTTCGTGTTTCGTCAGATTTGCGAAAACTCCCTATTGAGGTGTAAGTGGTCTGACCTGTCTCACTCAGTTGGCTTCGAACAGAACTTTTTTTTAGGCGGCATCGATCGAAGCTCTGCGGGATTCTGTCACCCCAAGCTTATAGTTCGATTGTCGGCAATGTTGCCCTATTCGCTGTTTGCCTTCGAATTGTTGTACGGCGAGAAACTAGAGGGCCCCACTGTCGTCTTTTGGAACCAAAATTGGAAACGTTGATTTTCATGTAAAACGTGGGGAGAAAATAAGAGATCAATGCTCATATTTTCAAAGCTGTTTTAACGCTATATAAATTGGTCTTCGCACAATCTTCTCCATTATTAAGAGTTGGTTGCTTTCGAGTTTAAGTGCTGAGATGAAAATAAGTCAGTCTAGGCCCTATTAGGGCAGATGGAACCCTTGGTGACAGTTGTAATTTTTAGTGGCGTGAAATTCTGGATGAACATTTGAGGGGGTATCTTTTATATACTGGTGCTGTAAACCCAAAATATTTGCATGCTATTGAAACATTGAAAGATGATGAAAAAAAGTTTCTCCAATTTTCCATAAATTGGTTTGAAAGTACTCTCTTCAGAGTGGGTGTTTGATTTTGAAGAGAAATATGGTAGAAAAATGAAGGGTTTACAGTATAAAAGCACTACATTGGAGCCTCTTTTAGCAGACGCCTCAGCTTGGACGAGACCTCTCTATTAACGACTCCTAACCTTAGCCCAAATCGGCCGTTCATATTCATTTTGACTTAAGTCAGTCGAAAGGTGTCCTTGATAGAGGGGTTTTTCTGTTGCTTTCTTCAAATACCTTTTCATAAAACTCGCATGTTTTGAGTAATATCTTGGTGAAAGATGTCGTTAGCTTGAAGTGGTTACGAAAGAGATATTATTGCTGGTGTTTGTGTTATGGGTGTTTCTGAACACCTCGATAGATTCTTAAGGTAGGTGCACACTGACGGATAATACTCGGACGTATTTGGCACAGGCTTATAATGTTTGAAATGGCAAAGCCAAGAATGACCTGATGGCTCAGGCGTATTCGTGGCTGCACTGCGTGGCTCTGCCATATTCCAGAAATCCAATGTGGTACCGGCAAGGAGGTGCTGATCATCAACCAGGTTAAAACGCAAATGCGCATGCCTTGCGATTGTTGAACGTCATCAGGCGTTGTGTGTCATTCTGACGTTACAAGAAAATGTGTCATTCACAACCCATGACGTTGATCATTGGCCTGTTGTTTATACTAAAATCGTCAACTTTATCAATTAAATTCATCGTGTTCCCACAGAGATTTTTGCTCACAAGCAATAAGATATATTTTAGCAGTTCTGTACTTATTGATAGAAAAGTAAAATCAGAAATTGAGTGCAATGTTATAGTTATATTTGGACTAGAAACAGGGTGTGCTATTCAGAATTAATTGGAAAACAACGTTAGCCTCACTTTCAGTGACACAGTTGTGACCTGGTTGATAGTCAGCGCCGCGTCGGGGATTAGATGTGCCGGTACCTCAGTGATTTGCTATTTTGTACAGCTGTACACAGCGGCGCAGCAATGCGCAGCAGTCTTCACAACTTTGTGTGCATGCAAATCTATTACATGTATAAGGCAGTCAGTGAAGAATAGGGCATATGCAGTCCAACAATACACCTGCGTGCATGCACAGTTGCGAAGGCTTCATGAATATGGCCCCTAGTCTCAGCCAATTTGGGCTACCACCAAATAAGACTTTTCAAATAGTCCGAGGGCTGTATGCTGGGGTCGGACTTCAGCCAGACTTTCATTAAAGTCAGACTTTTCTCAATGCTTCAAGCATAGAGGAAGTCTAACTTCAGCTATACTTTAGGCTAAAGTTCGATCTGAGCATACGGTCCTGGGCCGACTGCACAGAAAGTCCGATAGTGCTACCGGCGCCTATCGGCAGTTAGTAATAACGCATTTCCCATTAATTAAACCACCGATAGGCACCAAAAGCATTATCGGACTTTCTGTGTGGTCGGTTCTGAGCGTTATTCGTCTGTGTGCGCCTAGCTTTAGTGATTATTGCTGTTTCTGTCTCTTGTTCTTAGGTTTCTGTTGTGGGGTTCAATGGCTGTGTGTTTGTCTGGTGATCAGTTACTTAACTATTGATGGATGATTTTAAAATTGGAAAGCACAGGGTCTAAAGTTTTGTCTGATATGTTCGTGTGAGTGTTATTTTTTTGAGTTCGCTTCTGTAAATTGCTAGAATTAGAGGATGGTATTAAATATCATGACTGTTCAATTTATATTGTGATTTTTCTCGGAACATTGAAATATTATCGCATTTGTGCCAGTGCTTTGTAAACACCAGTTAAAGTTGAACCAATATGTTGGATGAGGGAGGCATTACTTTAGTATAAGAATCATGGTATCACAAAACGATATTATTTATTTTGATGATCTGGTCAGACCCGTTATCATTGGATAAAACCTTAGGATCTTTTATCCTATTTGACCAATGAGATTGAATACTCGCTGTCTTTTAATGGAAAGAAGACGATTACATGTAGGTGCCCAGGAAAATCCAAAGAAGAAAATGGTTAATTATCGTTATTGTCAGTAGATGACCGTCTGTTCTCAGTAGTGTCGAAACCGTTATAACGATTCGGCTTTGAACAAAAACTCACTTGTAACGTGTGATTTCGCAGTTTTTCGTACCGGGCAAGCCGTAAGCTGGGACATGTATCCAGCTAAGGCCCCGATTACATAGAAGTATACGGTATACAAAAACGCCGGTTAACAAAGGCTTCACAAAGGATTCGCAACCGTGAAGCCATTGTTAACCGGCGTTTTCGTATACCGTATAGTTCTATGTAATCGGGGCCTTATGGCTTGCAAACCGTTGGGTGTCCCCTTCTGGCGGGCAGTTATCACTAACGCTCCTGAACCTTGGTTGTATTTAGCAGCTTTCTTTACCGGGAACGATCCACGGAAAACGGTCCGAAAATGATTTTAATTGAGTTGTGAACACGGCTGTTGTAAAAATCAGGAAATGCAAATAACGAAACTCCGGTATAACGAAAAAAAATTCTAGTCCCCTGAGATTCGTTATAACAGGGTTCGACTATACCAAGAGACATGACAGAAGGCTTTGATGGACCCAACTGAAGTGAACTAAGCAGGCCTTGTCTTCTGAGGCGAGTGAAAAACTGCTCACCTGAGAACAATAGAAAGCTCTATTTTTCTCAGGCGAGCAGTTTTTCACTCGCCTCAAAAACGAGGCCTGATACTAAGCCCCATGGTCATATTCATAAAGGGTGCAACCACGTGTAACTTGGGCAAAGACATAAAGGGCCAAATTTACAAAGGGTGTTTAGCTTCAACACGCATGTAAGTTCATAGTTATTCAGGTTAAAGGCCTAGAAAACCATTGTTTTGCTACCTTGTACGCGGCTTGATCGGCAGCGTTTACCCGCAGGATAATCACCCGAAGTTAACTTTCCTGTGTCTAGCTCAAGGAGGACAAAAGAAAAATTTGAACAACCTACAGGTCTTGTTTAGAGTCATTCAACTCTTTTCTTTGATCCTCGTGCACGTAAACGCAGGAATGTTATCCGCGTGTGATTATCCTGTGGGTAAACGCTGCCGATCAAGCAGCGTACAAGGTAGCAAAACAATGGTTTTCTAGGCCCTTTACCTGAATAGCTATGAATTTACACGCGTGTTGACGTAATCGCGCTTCGTAAATACGGCCCAGAAAGTTCCTATACAATGGCTAAAGTTGTATGTAGTTAAATCTTAATGCTGTGTTCCCACTATCACGAATCACGCACGATTGAAATCGTGGTCTTAATGGTGGAGTAATCATGGCTGGTCCTATCAGATCCTGAGGTCAGTCATGGCAATCGTATTTATCGTAGAAAAGTTTTGGACGGTTCAAAAAATTTCTCATTCTGGTACACGTGGGACTAACAATGAAAATCAGTTGTGTCTGTCGTCCAGTATTGTGTGATGGCCAAAAAGCACTGAGCTGATAAAAATGTTCTTAAATTTGTTGAAAAACCATTGCTCTTTTGTTGAATGAAAATGGCTTGTCAACACATTTTTCCATTGGCTGCTTTTGAGCCAATCACATGATAATGGACGGCAGGTGGTACCAGTTTCAATATTAGTGAGTTTTTGCAAACCTGACAAAATACGAAGTACAAAATACGAATTTCTACTTCATTTCCATGATGTAATGTACATGTATTTCTGGAGATGGTTGGTACCATAAAATATCCCTGCTACCAGATCGTCTTTTAACATATCGTTTAAGACTGAGAGAGTTTTGGTGCACCTTAAATTTAAAAAAATTTCCACTTCGTAGCTACGAAGTGGAAATGAAAGATAAATTTCCAAGTGTAATATACACCGTAACTCTATCGGCCTTGTATCATACCTATGCTAAAAGACGCACTTTGCAGCAGGCGATATTTGTAGCATCAATCATCTCCAGAAATAAATTTAGGTCCTTGAAGTGAAGTCCAATTTCGTATTTCCGTACCGGTACTTCATTTTTCGTCAGGTTTGCGAAAACTCACTATTATTTACCGGTAGTTGTATTGCCGAGATGCCGGAACCAATCTATGTGAAATGCTTTTACCTCAGAGCCTTGTACATTTGCTCATGCATTTCTGTACATAACAGAGACTTCAGTCTGACCTAAGGTCTGTTCTGGAAATTGGTTGAACGATTTTTTGGTCACAATAGATGGAGAGTTTTAGTACCAAATTTTAGGCGTCAGTATAAACCATTTGGCAATCTTGAAATTGGTTAAAAGATTTTTTGGTCACAATAGATGGAGAGTTTTAGTTCCAAATTTTAGGCGTCAGTATAAACCATTTGGCAATCTTGAAATTGGTTGAAAGATTTTTTGGTCACAATAGATGGAGAGTTTTAGTACCAAATTTTAGGCGTCAGTAACCATTTGGCATTAGAATGCCTGTTGAAACTGGCCAGTGAGAGAAACATGTACATTCGCATTTATAGACAAGAATTTTTCGAATATTCCAATTTACTAGGATTGCTCTTAATGTGCTTCCTATAGTGAGTCATAGCATTCAAATCTTTACATCAGAAATATTTTACCTAAATGTGCTTTAATGTACTCAAAACAAAATGTACATACTTACAATAATTTCTTATGAAGATATCAAGTTACCGGTAAGCAAGATGAATCAATGGTCCATACCGTAAGATGTTTTCCTTATACAGGGTGTTGAAAATATTGTGCTATAAAATGGCATTGGTAAAATATATATGGAATTCCAACATCACGATTTACTGCTTTTTGTAACGCTTTGTGAATATTCTGTTTCAAAATCATTTCTTTGGACATTTTTGTCCGTTGTTGTCAATGCACTGCCATTTGTATCCTTGTACAGTCTGTGCTTACACCGTATGATTATACTTTTACTATGTGTATGTATTCTTTTAATGATATGTATACCTAACAGTGCTGCCATATGAATTACTCGCAAAGTGTACAGTGTGTGACAGAAAAATGTCTATTTCCAGAAAGTGCGAATATCCAACATAAAGCACAAAAACCGACACACAAAATGATAGTAAACATAAAGTCGTCTCGGAATTTTGCAAACTTTCGACCCCAACTGGGGTCTTCCTCAGGCACTTTCTAGTACAGATCCCAGAAGTGACTCACTTCTGGGTGATCAGAAAATCACCCAGAAGTGAATCACTTTCACTTCTGGGATCTCTACTAGAAAGTGAGTTCAGTTCTGGGATTCCTAGGCCTACTAGAAAGTGCCTGAGGAAGACCCCGGTTGGGGGCAAAAATTTGCGAAATTCCGAGATGACTTTACGTTTACTGTCATCCAGAAAGTGCGATATGTGAAATTTTCCATGGCTGGGTTTTGCATCAATAGATTTACTGCTTTTATCTTGGTGGTGAACTCTTTCAGGACCAGGGCCCTGTTTCATGAAGAACTTTAAGCTAATGGTACCTTTAACCAAGTGGAAAATGCATTAAGCTGATGGTACCATTAGCTAAAAGTCACTTTATGAAACGGGCCCCTGGCATTTTAGCATGTTTAGATATCAAAATCTTTGAATTTTCATGAAAACCACAACCTTGTCGCAAAACATTGGTAAACAACATCTTGCACCACGTGTGATTGACGAGACAAACTGACATTATACAGTGATCGCCGAGCTTTGTCCTACTTCCAGAAAACTGAGTCCTATTTTCTTGGCGTTATAGCAGCCTTCCCTGAACCACATTACCCTTACCTTAACCTCTTCAGTGTTGAGCACGTTATGTCACCCAAGTACTGGGGCAATTCAAATCTGCACCAAACTACTCCACCACCATCTATCAATCAACATTGGTACTAAAAATTTGCATCTAGAAATGTCAGAGAATCATCCTGGGGAAAAGTTTTTTCGGTATACATTTGACGAATCGCACTTTTAATAGTTGAACTTGGAAATGATCAAACTGCATACACGAATGTTATACCACAGGTGTAAAGTTGACGAGCAAAGTTTGTACCATGCAAAGGGACTAGGCCTATATGTATTACATTTCCTGTGTCATGTATTACACAAACCCACTTATTTCTTGATCGTTGTGGTATTGTCAGCTCCCGAGGTCAGTTCAGTGTGATTCACCAAATGTATATGTGTGGCGGTCTAGGAAAACCCTTCCAAAGTCACTGTATGATCAACAAGGGCTGTCAGATTGCCTGTGCATTGATCTGCTACTGCCTGTTACGTAGTACATTCCAGCTACATGTATCGAAATGTGCGGGTTCACCAAGGCCTTTAAGGCTTCCTTTACGTAGAAGTACATGTATACGGTAAACAAATGCCGGTTAACAAAGGCTTCCAGAGGATTCACAACCGTGAAGCCATTGTTATCCAGCGTTTTCATATACCGTATACTTCTATGTAAAGGAAGCCTTACACTTTCCTCAAACACAACATCCAACAGGTTTTCCTAGACCACGTCACATATGGAATAAACTTTAATCAGGGGTTCTTGGCGCTTGTTCCCTATGTCACCGTAGGCAGCACTAAGAACCACTGATTACCTCAGGATGGCAGAGATTTCACTTCTAGTCTTTAGACATATGTAGATGGTGGTCAGGAAGTATTTTGACCCGACTGTAACGCACTGAATGGGTTGAAAGTGTCACTGGTCATGCAAGTGGATATTGGCACTATAAATACTTAACCTGAATGATTCATTGATAGGCCCTGGTCAGTGTGGACCCGGTCAGTGCGGACCCAGAAATTATGTTTGTCGCATCATCTCTTTAAAGCTGCGTTTACCGGACACCTGGAATGCAGAATGCGGAAGCGGTATATGCCATGCATTTTCGCATACAACATTTTGCTTCCGCATCCCGTATACCGCATTCCAGATGTCTGGTAAACGCAGCTTTAAATGAGCTATCCTTGACTTGTTGAACTATTGATGCAAGGTTTTGTCACTTTCTCTGAGTTGCTTGTCCGAGTCATTTATTCTGGCACTCACTGTACTGGTTACTGGTACATGTACATTCTTTCCAAAACCAGTTAACTCTTGCTCTTACCTTGTTCTTGGGAAGATGGTTTAAAAATGAATTGTTTTTGTGTGAAGCAGATCAGCAAACTTAGTGCCATGAAGTCACTAAGTGGTAGCATCATTGTAAACTTGAGCAAAGTCCTGCAACATCTAAGCGCGACCCGATGGAATGCGGAAGTTAGACAATATTAGTTGGATTTTCCACGGACCTTTAATCACACGCAACTCTTGAATAACCGATCAACAACACGATTAGATTATACAGACTTTAGTGGTGCCCAATAGTGTGCAACAGATCGTCACCGGTTACGCAGGTCGAATGCGTAATTGAAAACCGCAAATTCCTGTCTCATTTCCTGACTTTGCATTCCATTGGGTCGCGCATAAGCCTAGTTCACACTGCAGGCGCGGTGCGATCGGAACAAAGGATTACAGTATTCTTTCCGCATCGCAAGTGTGAACAGCTATATGCTTAATAGTGGAAACAATCAGGCGCGAATCGTGCCGCGTCGCACCGCGCCTGCAGTGTGAGAACAAGGCTTTAGATGTTGCCGGACTTGAGCGTCATTGTAAACTTGAGTAGGCTATCCTCCAGCCACCACCAAAACCAATGTCACAATCATTGTAATTTCCCCAGCCCTATTTTGTCTAGTCTGATTGAAGCTGTCAGATAATGATTCTGCCTAAGGCTAGCTTTCTTTCCATTAAAGCCGTTTTCGTCTCCCGCCGAAAAAGTCGACCCAGTGCATTCATTATAGAGACATTCTCATGCGCCAAAATAATATACAAATATCGGTATACTAGATCGACTTTTCGTGCTAAATCACTCAAATGGAAAGCTAGCCTCAGTCAAAGGCAATTCACCTAAATTTTGTTAAAGGAGCACGGTATTGGATCTCAAATGCGTTATTTGACTGCCGATGTAGGAGCCACCTAGCAGCAGTAAGATGAACTACAAAAATGCACTACAAAATGTATGTAGTAAATCGGGTCAATTCGCCGACAACGTAGTTAGTTCCTGGGTTGGAGAGTGGCGCGGTGTCGTCAGCTGTCGAGAGAAGGTGGCAATACCGTGGTCCTGTAAATGTGGATTTACCATTGTGTTGGATGATGAGAGCACTGTCTTCATGTTATACATGTACTGTAAACCGTGAAATTTTCATGTGCGTTTTATTTTCACGGTCATGGGCCGAAATGCGAATTTAAACAGCGCGAAAATATAAACCCTAATGCATTTTCCATTTAATTATGAAGGTAAACGCGGAAATTAGTCTTCGCGGTTTTTAAAAATGATAAACTTCTAGCGTCGCGAAAATTTCACGGTTTACAGCACCGGGGTACTTGGTCCACTGGACGTGTGCTTTTTAGAGACAAACATAAAATGTACGTTTGAGGACAGGATGGAGTAATAAAATAATGTGCTTCACCTCAAACTGGTCCACCTCTCAGAACAAGTTCAGAAGTGACCAGTTCACTTGTCACTGATTAAGTAATGGAAGTTGAGAAAACTGGCCGAGCTGGTACTGAATATTTTGACAAGTGGGTCAATTCAAATTGCAGTGTTGGTCGAGTGGAAAAATCACGACTAAGTATACATGTTTATGACTATAGTATCAGACTAAAGACTTAACCATTTATGGTAAGATTGTTTTACATTTCTCAAAGAAAGAAATTGGTCCACAGTATTTAACAGACTGATCATGGGAGGCTGTGTGGCAAGCCGATTGTCCATTCCGGCCTAAACCATGGTTTTCGATTCTTAAACCATGGTTTACGAACCTATTCCATGGTTAGGGTCCTAAATTACAGTTTAGACACCGTAAACCATGGTTTAGAGCAAAATGTCCATTTTGGCACAGAAACTCCAGTTTCTTTATAGCCCCAAACCATAGTTTACGGAGCCTAAACCATAGTTTACAGAAAATGATGTCAATTCAAATGACAGAATGTGGCGAATTGCAGTTCCGAAGCCTAAACTGTTGTTTTCAGTAAACTTGGATTTACTGCATACAACAGTTTAGGAATCCTAAACCATGGTTTGGAGCAAGCTCTGGTTTATGGTCCCTAAACCATAGTTGAGAGTAAACCATGGTTTAGGAAATCAAACCTGTGGTTTAGGGAGCCTAAACTGTAGTTTACTCTAAACCGTAGTTTACCATAAACCGTAGTTTATGCCCGGAATGGACAAAAGGCACTCTCAGAATGGACATTTTGCAGGAAACCATAGTTTAGGGACCATAAGTTTACTGAAAACAGAGAATGTTGTAAACCACCATTTGTGATTCGTAAACCATGTTTTAGGCTAAGCCGTAGTTTATAACCCGTATACAATGGTTTACTCGAAACCATGGTTTACGATCCTAAACTATGGTTTAGACATGCCGAAATAGACGTTTTGCTCTAAACCATGGTTTACTGTGCCTAAACTGTAGTTTAGGACCGTAAACCATAGGGTCCTTAACCATGGTTTAGGGATTGTAAACCATGGTTTAGGCGGGAATGGACAATTGGCTTGCCATAGCTGTGGTACGCCACAACAGCTGGTCAGTATTATGTACTGGTATGACACAGCACTGACCTCTTAAATCAGCTTAAACAGAGAGTGTCTGTACTTGTTTGCAAGACTTTGTAATTGTATTCTAATACTTTGATATACTTACCTTTTAGCTTCCATTACACTGTTGACCATGGGACATCTAAAAAATCTACTTCTTTGCAGCTAGTCTTAAAGCACTGCAGATCAAATAGACGTGGTCATTTTTGGGGCAGATAATGCAGCAATTATATACAATGATGTACTGCTTATGTAGTAACATCAAAGTACGTATTAGGCAAGCATTTTGGGTGACCTAATCATGAGGCTATAGTATAAGACCTCCACCTGCATTGTCCTAATATTTTGAATACCAAGTGTGAAAGGAAAGAATGTCCCCAGGAAAAACTGTCCCAGGAACAAAAGATACTATTGTTACATTCTAATCTCTGGTGATTGGTTTCTTAGCCATGCACCTTAATCTATCATTGAACAATAGAAGCGGACACTTTTTACAGGGGAACATTCTTTACTGTTACACCTGTACTGTAAAATTCAATACAATGGATCTGTAACCAGTGGGCAACAGAGTCCATGAACTTAATTACAGCTGTACCTCACTCACAAGGTGATGTTGGGGAAGTTTGGCCTTGTTTGAGGAAGAGACTAGGGAGCAAGGGAACTTCTCAACACACCATTGGTTTACAAACAAACAGGAAACTTGAGTGCCATGGACCTTGAGTAAGCTAGCAAATATGGTGACTTCCCATTTGGCCAAATTCCCATTTCGCCAAATCCCGTTTCGCCAAAAATTTTCTTGACACCCCCTGTGTTCTTTCAAAATGAATCGTTCGAAATATTAATAATTTTTGAAGCAGGGTTAGAAGTCTAACAAATTAATCATTCCAAAGAAGACTGATGTTATTTTCTAGGTAAATTCTTCAACGATAACGATTGCTTTTAATTTCAATTTTCTTGTATTTCTGATATGCCTTGGGTTACACCCCTCTAGCAGTGTTTGCTCCCTTCATATATCTGCACTGACATAAGCGCAGATATAGTCGAGGGAACAAACACTGCTAGAGTTGTGTAACCTTGGGTGTGGCACATTACACCCGTCCTTTTTGAAGGTGGAGACATAGGCCCCATCCCTTCCAAATCGTGAGTGAAACAGTTTGATAAGCAAGGGCCTTATCCTAACCCTAACCCTCTATTTTGAAGTATTTTGCGTTGGATCGGTCCATTAGATTAGGGGTTATAGCCTGAATAACAAATTTGGCAAAATGGGAATTTGGCAAAACGGGAATTTGGCGAAATGGCAATTTGGCCAAATGGGAATTTGGCGAAATGGGAATTTGGCAAATTGGGAATTTGGCGAAATGGGAATTTGGCGAATTGGGAATTTGGCGAAATGGGAATTTGGCAAAATGGGATTTGGCGAAATGGAACTTTTTTTGGCGAACTGGGAATTTGGCGAAATGCAATTTGGCGAAATGGGAATGAA
>NMRB01000073.1:103172-159285 GCA_002633025.1 Notospermus geniculatus
CTGTGATCTGAGCATGTCAGAGAAAATATTTGTAGACCAGGAAATTAGGACATTTGGAAAAAGTCTTTGCCATTGACCATGAATAATGTTTAATCTGGAATGATCAGGTGCCCCGTTCTGTATCTCTGGATCCGCCCTTGTGTAGCAATTTTCTTTGTCAGAGAGGTCTTGCACAATACGGAGTCTTGCTTGAGTACCAAGTATCACATGAGTACCAAGTCTCACATGAGTACCAAGGCTCACATGAGTACCAAGTCTCACATGAGTACCAAGTCTTACATGAGTGCCATCTCTCACATGAGTACCATCTCTCACACGAGTACCATGTCTCACATGAGTGCCATGTCTCACATGAGTGCCATGTCTCACATGAGTGCCATGTCTCACATGAGTGCCATGTCTCAAATCAGTGTCATGTCTCACACGAGTACCATGACTCACACGAGTGCCATGTCTCACATGAGTACAATGTCTCACATGAGTGCCATGTCTCACATGAGTGCCAAGTCTCACATGAGTACCATCTCTCACATGAGTGCCAAGTCTCACATGAGTACCAAGTCTCACATGAATACCAAGTCTCACATGAGTACCAAGTCTCACAGAGTACCTACGTATACCTGCATGATACTAGCAAGTGCAAGAAATTTGCCTTGTGTTGTGGGTTTTACTGTGCCTGGCAAAGGCTTGGTCCTTGGACCATTTTACTGGTGGACATAGCTTACTGCAGGAAAATACATTCGATAGGCTGAAATTGTTGTGGCTATGGTTGGACAACCCTAAACTCCTCCTGCCACCCACTATGTCCGTGGGTCTATAGGCCTATCTATAGCCAACTACATGTAAACACTAGGGATGAGTTTACGACTACTCAAACTCAAATTATGTAGGTTTATTTTATTTTCTCGACCAGCAAATTCCATGAAATTAAATGCATGTCTTCAAGGTGCCTAATGAAATGGATAGGCCACCGCCAACTACACAGTAATTTGTGATTTCTCCAAAACGCAAAATTTAATGCCAGCAGTTAGAAATTGTACATGTATCACAGTCCCCTTCTATCATTGAGTCATATGAATAAAGACAAGTACATGTAAATGCTTTTACTTGAATTTTGCAATACAAATGCACTAGGCAATGCTGTACAAATCTGAAGTAAGAGCATTTGCTAGTCTTTATTCACATGACCCCATGTCTGGTTGAGTAAGACTTCCTGAGCAAAATCCAACTAGAGGATACGTTTTGCGAAATGTTTCTCAAAATAACCTCCTCACTAATTTGTGCATTTACTCAGTTTCTTTGTTTTCTTACCAAGGAGATTTGTACTACAATTTAGCTGCTCATCATGATGTTTGTATTGGAGGTTTTTGTTAGAATCTTTGTCAGATTTGTGCTTTGTTACATCGTAATTTTACATTTATTGGATATTGTCTTGTTCTCTTGTACAGTAGCCTAATAAACACTAGCAGTAAATGTTTTCCTTTTGTAAAAGGTATGGTCTTGTTGTTTCACTAGGGGGGGGGGCTCATTTCCCATTGGAACCCATGGAGGTGTGATTCTCTACACGTGCAGGCAAGTCTACCGCCACCACAGACAGACCATCTTGGTGCTTGCTTCGTTTTGGCTCGATGCTGGTAAGGAGAGTGAGAAATAAGCAATCCTGGTACCCCTGACAGACATATTGCGGACGGACTTGTCGGCCGCGACCAAGCGCACCGGCAGATAAAATACGGACATCGCAAGAAATCTTAGTTTAGCCATCTAACAATAGATGGCGATGCTGATGCTTTCGCTTTGCCTCGCTGGGGACCCATATTCATAAAACCCTGCTAGGCTTAGTTGCCTGCTAAAGTGGTAGTTTGTACAGGCCAATGTACACAACTAGCAGCCAACTAAGCTAGCAAGGTTTTATGAATATGGGCCCAGGACGTTTTCCACGATAGCCCAGAGGTACCCGTGCCCCCCCCCCCGCCTACGCCCCAGGGAACCGATAGAGGTGTGAATCTCGACACGTGTCAGTCAGGCCACAGCATCTTGGCTACCAAGGGTTGTGACATCGCTCCGCCCTCCGACTACGCTCACACAAACCCTTGGCATCTTTCGCAGTCGTCACCTGTATTTCACAGGCTGTTCTGTTACCACCCCACCGTTCAAATATGCATTTGGTACTTTCACATTTAGTCTGTTTATTTCAAATAGATATGTCATTGTATAGTGTTTATTGACTTTCTTATCATTACGGAATTGCTACTTATCCTTATTTTTAACCATTAACTGGAAGAAATCCCCTATACCAGGAAATCCCCCGTACGACTGATCGATGGAAGAGCTAATGAAATTCACGGCTTGGCAAGTACCTACCCGGTACACGTGGGCTGACAATATTAGCGCCGACTGGTACAATTCACTTGCTGCTTCCCATTTTTGTACATACGAGTACATTGTTTCCACCAATAAAAGTATTCCTTGCCTGTCGTTGCAGCGGATTCAAGCTTTGAATCCGGAAAATCAGGCCTTGAAATCGCGAATCGCTCGCTGTCATTCTGTAGCATTCGCCATGTTGTTGTCTGTTACCTCGCTCCCAGTTGCTACGCAAATAGATTGTCCTACTGAAGAGTTCAGTTGGTATCATGCCAAAACCTGAAGGCGAGGTTAACGGGCAAATCTCAGGCGTGCTCTGATTGGTACATTGATTTCTCGATGTGGGTCAAATACAGAAATTCATGCGAAAGCTTCCAGGGGTAGTGGCGTAGTCTTTATGACGTAGCCAATACACGTGGAGTTCCAGGATGGGCCACAGGGACTTGAGGCATGCATGGCAGGGGTGGTGGGTGTTTCCGAGGTCCAAAAGCACCCACGGACAGTGTCCTGACCCCCGGGGTAAAATACCCCAGAAATATGTATATATAATAATATATACATATTTCTGGGGTGTGCCCCCCGGGGGGCACGTCACTGTCCGTGGGGGCGCTTTTGGACCTCGGAAACACCCACCACCCCTGCCGTGCACGCCTCAAGTCCCTGTGAGTCAGGCAAGTCTGCCGCCACCACAGGATTCTCGGTGCTTGCTTCATTTTGGCTCGATGCTGGTAAGGAGAGTGAGAAATAAGCAATCCTACCCTGCATGAGGAGCCACCAAGGCCCAAGGCACGACGCAAGTCTGTGACTCTATGCTTCATACCAACGGACAGACACCACGACGACCAAGACGAGCACCGTCAGATGAACGTGTATGTACTTCGCAGGAAATTTTAGTTTAGCCATCTAATGATAGATGGCGATGTTGATGCTTTCGCTTTGCCTCAGTGGGGACCACGACGTCCACGATATCCCCTCATTGGTTTCCGTTGCTTTCATGCAACAAATAATCGAAGAGTTCCCGATTTCCTTTCATCCTCGAGCCTCTTCATACGCTTTCACTGTGAGGTGATGAAGAAGAGCGAGGTCATAGAGAGAGGTAAAGGCCTAGGCCTAAACCCTGCTGTGGTAGGATGCTGTTGGGCCCCGGGTGTTGGGCCTTTCAGTTCGTCTGTCGTATTCGAGGTAACAGGGACGTTTCGCAAATCTGACGAAAAACGAAGTACGAAATACGAAATTGGACTTCATTTCCATGAATGTATTTCAGGAAATGGTTGGTACCGTAGGCCTACCACAATATATCGCCTGCTGCAGGAGCGTCTTTTTATGACAGACCGATGGAGTTATTAATACGGTGTAGGCCAACTTTGAAAGTCATCTTTCGTTCCCACTTCATAGATGCGAAATTCAAGATACACGTACACCATCACTCTTTCGGTCTTACATGACATGCTAAGACGCGCCTTGGCAGCGGGGACAGTGGTCCAGAAATACATTTCGTCATAGTGAAGTCCAATTTCGTATTTCGTAGGCTACTTCGTGTTTCGTCAGATTTGCGAAAACTCCCTATTGAGGTGTAAGTGGTCTGACCTGTCTCACTCAGTTGGCTTCGAACAGAACTTTTTTTTAGGCGGCATCGATCGAAGCTCTGCCGGATTCTGTCACCCATTAGTTCGATTGTCGGCAATGTTGCCCTATTCGCCGTTTGCCTTCGAATTGTTGTACGGCGAGAAACTAGAGGGCCCCACTGTCGTCTTTCGGAACCAAAATTGGAAACGTTGATTTTCATGTAAAACGTGGGGAGAAAATAAGAGATCAATGCTCATATTTTCAAAGCTGTTTTAACGCTATAAAATGCATTTCAAAAAGATAAAACCATGTTTTTTTGGAAAAATCATATTTTCGAAGTTGTTTTAGTTTTAGAACGCTCCAATAACGAAAACGCGTTTTTACTTTCATATTTTCCAAAGGGTTTTAATCCTAAAACGTATTTTAAATCTCCCTTAAAAAGCGTCTAACTTCCTGTTGGTTTGTCTTGTCACAGCGATAGACTCCAAGGCCCATATTTTCAAAGTTTTTTATCCTTTCACTTGCTTCTTAAGTTAGAACAGATTTTTGTTAAAACCGGTTTCGCAGGACGGATAAAACAGCTTTGAAAATATGGACCCTAGTCTCTTGAGCACAAAGTTCCGAAGGGGCAAGCTAAGGAATACATGTATACATGTACATGTACATGTACCATTGCTCCATCACTTAAACCCCAACCGGTACATTTTGCTGCTAATAAACATGATAGTGCTCACTTATGAAATTTATTTACACTCATCATGCTCATCAAAGGCAGACGTCATTTCCAGGCAACTGCATGTTCGGCTGTGTCGTATCATATGTGCACTAATTATGACTCTAATTGTCTAAGTAATTTCTGTAATTCCTGTAATTATGTTCAGGCCGACATATTATATACCGCGGCTCCGTCATTACGTAAATCATCGAAATTGTACCGAGTCTGTGCCACCACACGATAAGCTGTGGAAATGTTTATGGATGTAATGCAAAAAATACTTTTAATGAGCCCTATATTTATCCAAACAATGCGACAATTAGAAAATTTAGTCTGGCACAAGCCAGAGTATACAGGGGTGGTCAAAAAACAGCAGAAGCATATTTCCAGTACCCCGTACCCAAAACTTCTGATGGGTGGAGGATTGCGTTCTACTGGTCAAAAGAAGACACCAAGACATCCCGATTCCTCCAGAGGCCCTTGGATATTTTAAACTACTGTAAAGCTGCGTTTTATACCAGACATCCGGAATCGGTATACGGGATGCGGAAGCGGTATGTTGTATGCGAAAATGCATATCATATACCGCTTCCGCATTGCGCATTCCGGGTGTCCGGGAAACGCAGCTTATAATAGGGAGTTTTCGCAAAGCCCCCGAAACGCCAACGGGAGCGTCTATCCTTTTGTTCGGTGGTCTCGTCGTAGCATCGAGCAATGGGTTTGGCGTTCGCGTTGGCGTTTCGGGGGCTTTGCGAAAACTCCCTATTTGCAATACGTGGCCACGGTGGGAAACCGAATTCACGCGAGATCATTGATTATACATGTTTGGTAGTGAATAGGGGAATTCAAAAGCCTGAATAGGCCTGATTTTCATTTGGTGTCGTAACGGACATAGGCCTACCAGGCGTGCGTACACCAGAGTGCGAGGAAATGCAAATCAGTTTTCATTCATTTACAACGAAAGAAAAATGAACAAAATTGCAGCCATTCATGAAGGAACTAGGCCTAGAAATCCGACAATCGCCATTGCCGCCAAACGTCGTGTTTCCGTGATTTCTACATTACGTATTCCAACCCAACGTGTATATAATCAATGATCTCGCGTGAATTCGGTTTCCCGCCGCGGCCACTTATTGCAAGGATTACAGTATTTCATGCAGAACACAGCAAGAGCATACACGACAGGACCTCCGACTTTGCTTCACAAAATGATTCTGGAGCTAACTCCTCTGTCGAATCAAAGTGTCTTGGTGCCATGGATTTTCTCCCAGAAAGATTCACTCAGAGTCCATTCATACCGGTGGTTTGGGAATAAGGATGGTGAAAGTACGCATGTGCGTTATTTTTGGGCCACCCTAGAGAGAGAGGCTCGAGAAATTTCGGACGCTCGTGCGTGCTATGAACTTATTTTGAAATTGTCCGGTGTCCGCTTGAACAAAATTTTTCTATTGAACGTAATGAACCCCACCCAAAATTTATGACCACGTAAAAGACAGTGGCGAGAACACAATCCTCAGAATAGGTTCTTTAGCGCCCCCATCAGCACAGCAGCCGCGGCTAAAACGCTAAAGCTAGCGCTGCTTCTGAGCAAATAAAAGGCCTTTCCCGCGTCCGCCCTTGAATAAAAGGGAGGTTGCGCAAATCTGACGAAAAACGAAATATGAAATTCAACTATGATTTCCATGACCTAATGTATTTCTGGAGATGGTTGGTACCACAAATGTCTCTGCTGCCAGTGCGTCTTTTAGCATGTCATGTAAAACCGAAAAATTATGGTGCGTCTTGAATTTTCAAATTTTCACTTCGCATCCACGACGGAAGTGGAAACGAAAGATAAATTTCAAAATACTGGTATGCCTAAACACCGTAACTCTATCGGTCTAACGTTATACGCTAGAAGACGCTCTTAATTGCAGCAGGCGATATCTGTGGTACCAACCATCTCCTGAAATACATTACGTCATGGAAATGAAGTCCAATTTCGTATTTCGTACTTCGTTTTCCGTCAGATTTGCGAAACCTTACTAATAACGGCCTATACATCGAGGAACCGGGGAAGATCAGAAGATGACGTTCCTGACTGCAGGAACGTGGGCTAATGCGCAGTCCTTTGGATCCCAAGTCCAAACTGGAGGAAAGAAGCAAGAATTCATAAGCGAGCGAATGATTTTTTGATCGAAGTAAAGTTCCTTGCCATCCTGAACAATCCTGAGGGCATCAGGGGTTCTTAGCGCTCGCTCCCATCGTCACCGCACACAAACCCCTGAATGTCCTCAGGGGTTTGTGTGCGGTGACGAAGGGAGCGAGCGCTAAGAACCCCTGATGCTTAGGATGACCTGAACTCGGACCACTTACCGTCCCTCCGCTTCCAACAATGACAAGTGTGCGAGGGGAGAGAGCATTTGGCGCAGACCCTGATGGTTATAAGGCTGTTTCTTGTTCCTTGGAGGAATTATGTTTTATTCCTCCAAGCTTGTTCCTTCAATGTCGTTCGCCGACGAAAACATCGGAGGAGTACCGACTCAGTTTCTAATACATGTATAGGCCCTACACCATGACAGGGGCGTAGCTAGCTTTTATGGCTTAGGGGGGCAAAATTGATAGAGAATCTGGAGGCCGAAGTTGGAGAGGGTCCTCCCCAGAAAAAAATTGAAAATCTACATCCTCTCAGATGCATTTTCCCCACTTCTTACACCACAATAACTTGGCTTGAAGAGGAAAAATGAACTTTTAGAGGAAAAATTTGCTTTGACCCTTTTTGCTCGGGGGAGGGGCATTTGCCCTCTCTCCCCCCCCCCCGCTTGCTACGCCCCTGCTGAGAAATGTCAGGCTGTATGTGAGATGGTTAAAAAAAGAATATCCTTCAAATAGAATTTAGTTCCTAATGCTATTCGTAGACGGCGCTCTATTCAACCGCTCTATTCAACCTTCCTCGCAATGAGATGGAACACGCAGAGTACATCACACTGACATGACTGAGTCCCGTTTAAATGAACTCTCCTGGAAAGCAACAGATTTTTCACGTTGGAGACCGAAAATAAATTCGGCGGAAGATGCCCAGATTTACAAAAAGCTTGGCGAGAAGAAGCATTGCCCCAGTTGAGTTTTTTTCGGGTATTGCCGACTGAAAATGGTCAATTCAGAAGGCTGATAGGCCTACTACCCCTGCACGCCGTCAAATATTCTGTGAAAATCAATTTGTTAAAATTTGATGAAGTCGTTGGATTGGCCAAGATTTAATTGGATGTTTAGCGCACTGCCTTTCTGTTGAACCTTCAAATTTGTTGGGCCTACCGAAATTTTCTGTAGCTTTGCTTCGACGAAATTAGTCGAATAATCCTTTCCATATCGTAAGGAAGGGATTCTCATACGCCTTCCATTGAAATAGGCATCCGTTGTGGTAGCCAGGCGCGGATCCAAGGGGGCACCTGGCGCACGCCAGGGCCAACACATTTTGTAAAATCGACCGCGAAATTATGAAATTTGGAGCAAATGATTGAGATTTCAATGTTTCTAAATGTTTTTAGCACAGTGCGCCCCCTCTTTTCTGAAATCTTGTATCCACGCCTGACAAGCCTACATTCCACACTCTTTCAAGGCCTCATCGAATGATAGGCCTACGTGAAATAGGAGCCGTTGTTTTGATCGAGACTTGAAAAGAAACCCAGCAAAAATTATTGAGCCCCGGCGAAGTACACCTCAAGGGAAGACTTCAGTGCCGAAGGCGCGCGTTGTATTTTAACTAAAGCGCACCAATGCACGCCAATCTGCCTTCAGGAGTGTCTTCCGCTTGGAACAGACAGGCCTGCACTGACAACCACCCGAATGTTGTCAAACCATTCGACGACGGTTCCCATCCGCAGTCCGAAAAATTGAAGGCCTGATCCCAACCTTGGCTGATCCTATTCCACAGACCACAATCAGGGGCGGATCCAAGATTTCGGAAAAGAGGGGCCGCACTGTGCTAGAAACATTGAAATCTGCGGTGAATTTCAATGATTTGCTCCAAATTTCAGAATTTCACGGTCAATTCATTTGCAGATTTGTTGGCCGAAAGGGGGGCGTGCGCCGTGTGCGCCCCCCCCCCTGAAGCCGCGCCTGATCTAGGCCTATACTTTGGAAACTGGACTCCCATCCTATTTTTGTAAATATCATAACGTAAGCCACATTTTGCCACTTAGTTTTACCAAGAATATCATGACCTCCTCAGCCTGGGAATCTGAAATCTATACGCTTGAGCTGTTGTTTACAGAATCCTCGGTCAGTTACAACGCTGTAATCAGCATCACATTTCCTCCGCATCCATATGGTGTTACGTCACAGTGATTGCACTCAACCTACTTCTTCGTGTGATGTCGGCCTACATTTTTTGGAGGTTGCCGGGCAGCAGGTGAAAGGGGCTGTTCATTTTCGTCAATTGAGGAATCTGATTTATGATGCTTGAGAAAATGGAGAAAGCTACACATGTATGAAGCTGCAAATTGCAGTGATTATTCTGTACAGCACAACAAATAATCCCTGCAATTTGCAAGTGCATATAGCTTTTTCCTTTTCCCCAAAGGATCACAACTCAGATTCCTCAATAGACGAAAATGAACAGCCCCTTTTGGGATCCGAAGCGGTAAATTTTAGAGTTTCAGCATCAATGTTGGGCTAATGTCAAGACAGCGAAATTTTACCAACAAATTTGAAGCTTGTCTACAAGCTTGACCAAAGGATTGACAGAAATGGCTGCATAAAGTGGAACTTTTTGCATAACCGCTGAGAGCCAAAATCGTTGATTTTACGTGGAGTAGGCCTACGCTTCTACGTATCGACTGAATTCCAACGCCGTGACGCTCCCACCAAAACCGAAACTTCAAAATTTGGGAATCAATCTCATTTAAGATGACGTTGATATCAAAATCCCTCCTATGAAATTGAGAGCATTCCGAAGAAAACCTCTGAAGTTTGCCGCGCGCGCAAATACACTGCGGTATCATCTAAATCATGGCCACGGTGCACGCTTCCCAAACGATAGAGATTCACAGACCGTATCGATATAATTATTTCCATCCTAAATTTAATTAAACGTAATTTGACAAATGGAATCGAGTGGAATTTTGTTTTCTCTAACGAATAAAACAGGAAGCTGGTCGAAATGTTGCGCGACCAGGTCGAGACGACCCCGTTATCTGTTCAGTTGGATTGGTCCGTGTTTGATTTGCCTTGCTCATCCATCATGAAGCAGTGGGCGGTCCGAGGGGCGTGGAAATGCGGTCATACCGAGATACAGACGTCTCCCGGTTGCTAGACGGCGGAGCTGCGCCGCATCAGTCATTTTGACAGAAATTACGCTTAGCGGTTTGCGGCGAGCGTTTTCGTTTCGGCTCTATCGTTCGGCCTGTCGGTTTTAACACCGCTTGTCCGAATAAAATGAATCAGTGACCTTTCTTTTCTAGAGAATTAAATATTATGACCCTAGGCTCAGTCAAGAATATTTACGTTCCGATTCCACAGTCCCAGAAAATATGCGGGAAAATATGACACGCACTGCTTTGTTTTTTCCTGAACATGTTCAAAACAAATTGACAATTTGCAGATTACGATATAAAATAAAGTAGAAAGACAATGGCCAGATTGTTATCTTGTTTGAAAAAATGGGATAAAAAGCGAATCTATTCTGTTCAAAACCTGTAAAAACACTTCAGGAATTCATCCGATTTCGAGGAACAGTCTCTTATCCATGTCTTTCGTGGACGCGGTGTCCTAAAATCCCAGAAAAGTCACATAGCCCAAGGGCAAGTCAGTCAGCATTCTGACAGGCCATTTATTACACTGCCATAGAAACCGAAAAATAGGGAGCAGCCGTTTAGGCGAAGTCAGCCAACCGTATTTTCTGATCGCATTTTCGCCAAATACATACACAAATAAGCCAAGAAACGTTTCTTAGGTCTTAGAGAGTACATATAAGCCACAAACCGAATCATTCGCCCTGCTAACTCTGAACTGGTGCGGCGCTTTTCAAGTTCAATAGGCGGGAAATTCTATGCCGTGATAGCGTATAGCGCAAGGTGCGCTGTCAGTTGATTGGCTAAACTAACGCCTCCCCTCTGATTGACAGATTTAGTGGCCCGAGCCACGAGCTTCGACAGTTTACTTGTTAAAGTCGGGTTATGTTGATGGCTGTACGTTGAAGATGCATTCAGTTTGACAATTTTGTGTCTTTTGATGGGAGCTTGGTTGTAATTCCACCTGGATTATATATATTGTATATCATTTCTGTGGACGCTTTTCTCCTTTGGATAACGCATTGACGCGCGTGTGACGGGAGCGATATTTGTATGGCGCAACGGGTATGTACCAGTGTGTCCTCATAGCGGAGCGCTTTTCAAATCACCGATAGAAATTTATGGGTGCTTGGATGTTATACCGGTATTATTTATGGCCACACTACACGGCAGTGTCCTTGTTCATTAAATATGTTCTTTTCAGTACGAGAATGATCTGCCCCATTACGGGTCAAATACGATGGATGGTCACTCTGCAATGTACGACTCGCATCTTGGCAGCCACCGAAACATGCCGTCACACCTCGGACCGGGCCATACTACCAGTTTAAGCCACGGGCCTACGTTACCACATCACCAATATCCCCCTTACTCTTCCCCATCAAATAACAGTATGCCGGGGGTTATGAATTCGACGCAACCGGATAGTCAGTTAAAACGGGACAAAGACTCTATTTATGGGTATGTACGGCTTTTTCTACATGGTTTTTATCAAACGCTTTTGCGCGTGATGTACGCAAAGATCATGTTACGTCAAAACGTTGTTTCGTGGGAGTCTGGCTGGACCAGTTGTGATTTTGACTGGCAATGTGCGTGTGCAGGGCGATGCTATGGTTATGTCATGCCTGTGACCGCATGGTCGATGCGGTAGGCCTCCGCGTGGTACCGAACTATCGGGAAACGCGGCAAATACACGCCTCACGTGGCTCGCGAATCTGACGGCCCTAAATCTAACATGACAGTAGGGACTGGATGACGCAGTACGGGTCTTGTTTAAGTGATGATGATGCTCTATCATCAGTTAGGTACCAGACCACGGCTATTATGCCAGTCATTGATGAAAACACCGGAAAGCCAAACTATTTTCCTGTCAAGCATTGCTATCAATGATTTACAAACATGCATGCCGCCATTTTACATAAACCATAGCTACAGATAAACCATGTTTTCAATGCATGGAAAAATTTTTATTGACCACAGATAGGCCTAAATTTAGTGACACAATTCTAATGTCAAACCATGTTTTCAATGCATGGAAATTTTTTTGTTGACTCCAGATAGGCCTACATTTAGTGACACACTTCTGATGTCAGTTTTGTCTCCTGTCCTTCCAGGCACCCCCTGTTCCCCCTTCTCGCACTGATATTTGAGAAATGTGAATTGGCTACGTGTACGCCGAGAGAGCCTGGGGTTGCAGGTGGGGATGTGTGCTCCTCAGAGTCTTTCAATGAAGATATTGCAGTCTTTTCCAAACAGGTAGGCAAGCAGATAGACCCCCTTCTCAAGGGTGACTAACTATGTGTTGTCTCGTCCTAAACGTGCCTCAATGGGGGTACGTCCATTCATCGCCATTCGACCCTTTTATCCAGGCTACGAGACCCCCATATGAGACCCTGCTGTTCTTGTGCACCACACTCGCTTTTCTGTTGGTCTGTTTAAACAAATTAGGGTGTACTTGAGTCATCTGGCATGAGTAAAAGCCCGGTAGAAATAGGCTAAAGAATACCTGATTTATTGTCTCACCTTATGTAATTATGACCATCATTGTCAGCCATCATTATTTTATAATCAAATCCACCAACACCGACATAATGATCGCCCCGTAATGGAACTAAGAGGACCCAAGTCACTTATGCCGTAACTGAATTTATCGTCATAACTGCGCCGTGTCCCTTAATGCCGGGATAGTATCCTGCACATGGGGATGGGGATCTTGTTTCACGGGGTTGCACGCAATTTCTGAAGTTCACCCTACTACATGCAGTGTAAAACAATGGTTATACACTGCAATGAAGCATTGATAACGCATTTGATTATACTGAAGGTAGAAGTGTATCCATAGGGTCGTATCACATCCTTGGCAGGACAAGAAATTAGTGTCAATGAAAGCAAATCTAATTGATAAAACATCCGTCTGCTCTGAGGAAATGAAGAAGAGAAATGAGGAGAAATGTTTATTTCAAAGACAGTATGCTTGAAAACTTCGGAAGAAATTGACATTAGCTATCATCCGCTAAAAAATTTAAATTGATTTACGTAATACATGTATGAGATCTCTTTCAGTCCTATATGTAAATATTACTCCCAACTTTACTGGTCTTTTTCACCAGTTTTGTGAGTCGATTAGAGTAGGCCTATCTTCCACATTTTTTGAAGACGAAACTTGGAAACTATGTTCCCACTATGTGCTCATTTTGTTCATTTACAGAGAATTTGAGGTCAATAACGTGACTTATTAAAAAAATTCTAATGGCCCATTTTATGAAAACCATCTGAACTTTGCCTTAAAATAGAAAAAAGGAAAATCAACTTCATTTATCCCTGTACATTGCATATGCGTATCTCTCAGAATGTGTATTCCAACTTAAAACTCTGATAACGATATTCTATGGTAGTCTGTCTGGTGAGATATGATTGCTGGTTTGTGTATACATTGTCAAGCGTGATTTATGACCCTTTATGTAGACTATAAACAATATACCACAACTTCTAGTCCATTGGAACATTTATCAAATTTAATACATTCTGCTCCCTTGATAATAGGCGAAGTCACGACATTACAATGAATGAAAATTTCCACTGTATGAAGTCGTTACAAACTTCAGCACCATTTTAATCAGAATATTCTCCTCCAAGTTGATCACAATTTTTGCAGTGTTCTAGAAGAAACCTGGTTACAATTTTAATAATTGTATTTTATGAACAATTTTATGAACAAATGCAGTATCTTTGCATTTTGAAACATAGTCCAGTTTTGTCTTCTGAGAGAGGCCATTTTTTTGCTTTTGAAAATTTCATTCCATTTCAGGACAGATTAATTTTCTTTGTTCCTCATTTCAGGCCCGGGCAGAAAAACAGTTTTTCTCTGCAAATCATGAATTAGATAGCTTGGTAGGCACTTTTCATATCTAAACTGATACTGCGAACCGCAACCAAAATGCATGACAGGAATCAACCAAAAAATGTTCCAAAAAATTTTTTTTGGGCACGCAGGCCATTATTTTTGAAACTTTGTCTCCACCAAGAGGCAAATTCCAATGCAGTTCTCGGATTTGCGATATTCTTGAGTCTTGAGTGTCGTAGATTGAAAAATGGGGTGGTCTGTTCTTTATCAATCAGATTCCCCGTCCAACAGCGGATGGTTTTATTTCCACATTATGCATTGTCACGGCTGCATGATATGTCATCTGTATAGCCCAGTTCATAATTGTGCAAATGTACATACAATATCATGAAGTCGTTTACTACAATTGAGCTTGTAATTTCCATACAGATATGTATACTGTGCATGCACTGAGCATTTTTCTCCGAATACTACCTCGTATTCAAGAACGGAACTCGGCGGATGTTTGTGCCTGTCAGGTTCCACTGGCCAGCCCTGTGTGTGCTACATTCAAAATTTCCCCGTGCATTTGTCCGCATGAACTGCGGTACCTATGCAGTCATGGCAGTATGCATCTGTCCTGGTATCCTGAACTACACCACTTCTTTATCAATTGCAATTTCAAAGCCATCCCTGGCTTTAATTTGCTTATATTAACAGTGGAGTGAGTGGGCTATTAGGTGTAATGTGTAGACAGGAGGAGGGCAAGTTCATGAGTTTCCTAATATTTCCTCATCTGGCTACTTAAAACTCTTGCTGTTCTACATCTGTCTCTAAGAACTGTTACCACTGTTGCGATTCCCTGATCATAGTTCAAGCATAAACAAAACACAGCGTGGGCACTATGGGGTCAGAATATATAGGATAAAATCTGGTCTTTCGCAGCGGGATGAAGTGTTTCATCCTGATCCAAGATACCCACGACTGGTTCACCTTTACAGTTCTGTGCACTGGTTGCATGCGTCTGTTTCAACTGTTTCAAATGCGTGGATGTAGTTGAATTCTCTGTCCATGGCACTGTTCGAGAACACCAAACATCCTTGGCCTTGATTCTTAACTCATCTGCCCCAGGTTTGAGCAGACGGTATCTCCTGTTGAAGTTTTCTAAAATCCTTGGAAATAAATTGGAAAAAAATTGAAGAAAGATTCTTCAGATGGTTCACAGGAACAACCTTTCTTCAAATATTTTTCAATCAGTACCACAGGATGTGAGAAAACTTGGACAGAAGATGCCGTCTGCTCGGGCGTCTGCTGGACTCTGGGCGCAGACGAGTTAAGAAGGAAGGGGTGAATGGAGTGGAGAAAATTGCTCAAGTGTCCTTAGTCATTTTCCCTTTGAGCAAGTTTAAACAGAGTAACCAAATCTTGAGGTGGATTCCTCCCAAGTGGAAGCGGATGAATCCTCAAAGGTGACGAAAGCTCTACAGATTTGTGGCTTCCCATTATTTCAGCATATCATCATATTAAACCACGTGTCTTTGCCCAAACAATATTTCGCACACGCAAATTGCCTAAAATAGTAAGAATGCGATTCGTGTACATTTCCATTTAGACATTAGCGAAGGAAAATGGATTATAAACTAGGGGAAAATGTGAAGAGGAAAGAGCTCTTTGCCTGGTAACATCTCCGTGAATTAGTCTAATCCCATTAATGTCGCTTACAATGGACATCAAACTCTGTCATTGCAATGCTTTCGCCATAGCACACTCAGTGTACTTTTAATACCGTGTGTAAAATTCTACGTTTCAGATGATCCAAGCCATACAAGTTTTACGCTTCCATCTTTTGGAACTAGAAAAGGTAGGTCTATGGTATGCTTGGAATTGAGTGTCTTACTTAAATTTTGTGATGGAGAAAGGGAAAATTTAATTTTCAGTATAAAATTGAAGAAGATTTAAAATTAAAGAAAGGGAGAATTTAATTTTTAGTATAAAATTGAAAAAGATTTAAAATTAAACTCTAAAGTTCCCAATAGAAATTTTGTATGATTTCTCTCAAAGCTAATGGAATTTCTTGTTAACGAAACTGTTCCACTTCTAAACTGTAAAAATAACTTATAGGGTCTAACCCTGTTTACATGTATGTATTCCTGGTCTATTTACTAGTATATCCCCTGTTTATTTAAGTGGTGATTTGTTTTCACCGTTTTGCAATATAATACATCACACATACAACCATGTTTATTTTATTATCTCCATGTGTGGTATCTAAGCCTTCATTATTTCAAATCCCTATCAAAGGATAGGATCATTCAAGGAAATTTTGTGGACATTGAATTGTGAATTGTTTGACAGCATAATCGTGAAGGTGGATAGGACAGTCTAGCCATATGTGTCCTCCCCGGATCTGATTCTAATCAATGTTATAACAGTTGGTCGTTTTATCATATCTGTCTATATGATATCTGTACAGTGCCCTTTATTTGCTAAACCTATCTTATCTTAAAGTCAACTTCGAGTGTGAAAACGATTTTCAACTTTGTGAATTGATCACTTGAAATGATCAAACAGAAAAATGGGTCATGGTTTGCTTTGTATGCCAAAAAAGGCCCAATAGATAAACCCTGGCCGGGAGTTAGCTCAAGGAATTTCTGAGCCAATTCTAGTTTAGATCGCGTCAGTGCATTTCAAGTCAAATAAAAGCAGTGAATTGCAAAATTTTTGGCATCATCATATCTTTATCAAATTCTCAAATGCTGATGCAGAAAAGTATTTTGATATACTGATTGAAAGAGGTTGGACCACAATTTTTGATTTGCATTATTTTTGTTGAATTTGTTTATTTTTTGTTGAATTTGTATATTTGTTGAATTTGTTTTCTGTTTTTAAAGCATGAGAAAGATCAAGAAGTGTTACCAATCTTCATTTCTTTTCTTGTCAAAATTTTTGTTTTTATCAGTCTACCATGTATCAATTCAGAACTGGGCCCTCTCTGATAAGCAGTATCCTGATTCTGATATTATGTTACCAAACTCCAGTGCTTTTTCCATGGCCATGGACCTGTGGTGACAGTTCAATTATCTTTATCATTGATCCAATGCAATGGCACTGAAATAACTGCCTGCACTATCTAAAAAGACCTAAAAATGAAGAAACAAAATTGTGAACAAAAACCAAGAAATAAAATCATAGAATAACTATAACCAAGAAATAAAATTATAAAGATAAAGTGCATTACTGTTTTTTAATGGAATTTCATAAAACTTTGGAGGGATTTATTTGGGAACTGGGTATGAAGTAGGCCTGTTCTCGAAGTATTTTCCCACCATTTCATCTGACCCTTATTTGGGAGCTATTTACATATGACTTGCTCACAGTATTCTGTACTGACCACAGCCAGCATGGTAACACGGATGATGCACTATTGCATCACTGATTGACCAATCACAAGTTTCTCCTTGGCAATTAGTTGGTTGATTGACCAATCACAAGTTTTGCCTTGTCAGTTGATTGACCAATCACAAGTTTTGCCTCGTCAACTTGGCAAAAGTCAAAAACCAGTTATACCCAGATGCTGATGCAGTTGCAGAGTGATGGATTATACCTCACACATGTCAATCCAAATTCCAATCAGCTAAAAAGCATAAACGTTCACCATGAAAGCTTTCCCTCAATTTTCGCATTTTAGTATTTTAATTTTACAGAAAGCATCTTGTTTAATTGTTTCATTTGAGAAGTCTATCTAATTCATTGCCAGTTTCCTGTGAAAGTTAACTACATGGTAATTGGATTATTGTCTCGGGTGTCATATGCTCCTCTGCACTTTTTGGTTAATGCGACTGGCTGAAGTTTTCTCTCGACTTTAGATCATAACACTCGATGCCCGGATTGTGGCTGTCTCCATTGTTGCTTGCTAACATCTTAATAGGCACAAGCAAGCGTTAATAATTCTTTTTAATGAGATTAGTGGTCCAAGCAAACCTACTGGAATAATTTTTTATCACTTTGATGAAAAAACCTGGGGACTTATTTAATTTTTAATTTTTGAGTAAAAAGATTTTATCAACTGATTTTGTTTTTTATTTTACTCATTCATTGTACTGTTTGATGCAGATTTAGATTCTAGTTCAAATATGATCTTTTTTGCAACTTTTCTATTAGAATTACCTTTGTACAAATTGTCCACACTGACCTATATTATTAGTCTCTAATGTTCACTCTTTATAGCTTTACCGTAAATTTGCATAAATGTTGGTCATAAATTTTATCCCAGACGGCTAAATTGTCATTTTTTCAAAGAAGGGGAATATCGTTGTCACAGTTTGAAGGTTGGCCATTGTCGTATCAGGTCAATCCTCAAGCAGGATAAATGCTACATTAAGGGACCATCTCAAAATTACTTTGATGCCAATAAAACTAAATCCATTTAGTATTGGGGGAAGGGGTTCGAATTTTTGGGCTGTCCATTTAGTTTTTAAAAATTTTTTGGCATCACTCATTTTTTTGCTTCTGACTGATGATGACAAACAGCTCCTAAATGTCTCAAAGTTTGATTGACTGGGAGCTGTTCTGGGCCTCAGAATCAAAATCCTTTACCCCTGATTGATTCCTCCCTCAGTTTTCCAAGTTCAGTTGGTAGATATTAGATTACAAGTTCTTGACAAAATAATTGGTGTTTCTCCTTGGTTTCCTTTTTACAATGTCACCCAAATGTGACTGGATACAGAGTGTTGTAGCCGCTGTGAAGTTGGATGTCAATGCAGCTGCTACATCATTTCCTCATTACATGCAGTGTAAAAGCATTGGTGATGCCAAAGTGTATCCCAATTTTTTTTGAAGGGGGTTGAATGAAAAACTAAATGGATTTCGTTTTGTTGGCATCAAGTAATTTTGAGATGGTCCCTAACTTTCTCATCTTCTAGATACGCAGGGGGAATTAAGCAGTCACAAAATCTTCTAAGCAGTGGTGAGGGGGTGAATGAAAAACTATAAATGGAATTCGTTTTGTTGGCATCAAAGTAATTTTGAGATGGTCCCTAACTTTCTCATCTTCTAGATACTGTAAAGCAGGAAATTTCGCGTGCAGGAAATTTTCGCGAATTTCGCGAGAGTGTACGAGTCGCGAAAATTTCCTGTCGCGAATATGAGTACACGCAAGTGATAAATACGGTCCCGTGAAAAAAAAATGAAAAAAATGGAAGAGACTCGCGAAAATATCCTGCGGCGAATATGTCTATAATTCTTGATTCGCGAAAATTTNCCCCCCCCCCCCTTATTATTGGAGAGCAGTGTCTTTAATTTGCCCTTATTTTCATTCAAGAGATACAACAGTCGAACAGAGATCTGTACACTTCCGATTTCTCAAACATGTTACACCAGATTAACATTAAAAACATTCAACACTCAGATATGTTACACCAGAATTAACATTGAAAACATGCAACACTCTGAGATATTACACCAGAATTAACATTGTGCCTCCTAATAATATTTTTTCTGGCGGAAACCCAGCCTTTTTTTACCACAGTTTTTTTTTCATTTTCCTTTTTTCTTGCCAAATTGTACATGATTATTTTTTCTGTGTAATGATTCAGGTGGCTAATGTCCTAATCCATATGAAAAAAATGTGTATAAAAAGATTCTGAAAGTATTCACCATTGTTTACCCAGTGTGTACTGTATTTATCATAAAAAAGTATGCCGAATTCAAGGATACACCCCACCCAGCACTGTTGTTATAATTTTCTGAAATTGGCGAGATCTGGTGAAAAAATCAAATGCTCACCTCTTATTTCAAGAAAAAATTATTTGTTCCCATGTTCTTTTTGACTGTTCAGTGTACAGCCTGTACAACTTAGATTACCGTAAATGTCATTTTTTTCGCTGTGCTCCTAAAAATCTGCCCCATCCCTGATTAAAAGCTGCCGTCTTATTAAAGCTACTATCTTGAATTAAAAAGGGAATTTTGAGGCTTTGGGCATGCGTCTCTCGCTGTGTTATTTGATTATGTTGCATTGTCTCGACCAGTAGGTCTGTCATCTTGGCGGTGATCAATCACACTACGGCAAAGTCGCCTAATGGACAATGATTTATAACATAGTATGCACTGAACTCTGTATATAGACAAAGTAGGAAATGGGAAGTCCGCTTCATTTATCAATTCACACAACTGTGAAAACTTCCACTGATGAAATATAAGCCGACAGTCATGGTGAGGTGTGGAAATATTGGGCGAAAGGAGGACTAAGTGAAAGGTTCTAGGCAGTCTATATATCGGGTGGGGCAAAAAAAGTGAACACTTTTCATCTGGCTATTCTACAATTTCCATTGGGGCCAATGATATTGGTGATTTGTGTCATATGGGCTATAACAGTGTTTCCGCCAGAGGGGGGGGACATGGGGATATCCCCCTTAAAAAGCCCAAATTTGTGTTTTTGACCAAAAATTCTCTCAAATTCTCTCTTTACCCCCCGCCCCTTAAAAAATTCCTGGCAAAAACACTGCTGTAGCAATTTCATGGCTAAGATTTCAAATATGTGAGTTAAAAATTAAATTTTGAATGCTGGCACCAGAATAATTATTGCAGTTTTTAACAAGACGTTTTAGAATTTTTTTTTTTAAATATCAAGTTGACCTAATTTTGTCAGTGAAGATGTGCATAATATTATGACAAAGATGTAGAAAAATTGTAAAAGCTACAGTTAAAAGACTGTTCCAGGTTTTTTTTGACTCATAATTAAGAATTCCTTGGATTAAAAGAAATTTGGATGATAATTAGTGATGGTGTGATAAAAACTATTTTGGACCAATTTCCAATTAGACCACAGTGGAGAACCAGAAAAAAATTTAAGGTCATATGGAAGGACCCTTTTTGGGGGCACCACCCATATAGATTAAAATTCTAGTTAAATTTTTGTTGAGGCGTACCTGCTGTTTGTGTTTCAGATTATTAATCATGTGAAGTTGATTTAATGTCAAGAAAATATGACCAGCCGTTCCTGCAACCATATAGCTATGATGTTGACATTGTTTTAGGTTACACTAAATATTGGCTTCTGGGGAAGTAATGGTTAGAGTCAGTTGAACTTCCTTTAGGGCTCAATGAAGTTGAAGTATAGACTAAAAAAATCCTTATAATCATATCATAGCCTAAGAAACAACTAAAGATGCTGGGAACAAGATTGTATCAATCGCTTAAATTTCACTTTTGTCTTCCCTCACCGAAACCCAGTATATGGAACAGTACTGGGATCAATACTGGCCATACTGGGTTTTGCTGGTGTTACTGGAACCTTACTCTGTGGTCACACTGGGTGATACTGGGACTTTACTGGGTTATGTTGGGATCCTTTTGGCCAATACTGGTATGACTTCAAATTTCGAGAACCACACTGGTTTTTGCTGGATCCTTACTGTAATTATGAGTCTCTGTCCTCAAAATGGCCAATATCATGTTTTTAGGCCCTTTATTTAAAAAAATCCCTTTCCATTTTTGCATCTGTAAGATTTCTGTCAATTGTATCTGTTTGATGCCTTCCTCATCCCACTTGAGTTTTATAACGCATAAAAACGTGCATTTCTTCTCAAAGCGATACATTTCACAGATGACTAAAACTTTTTCACTTTTCCTTTCCTGTTTCATTGATTTCTCCGCATGTGTGAATTCCCTTGATCGTAGCCATCCAACACTGCAGGGTCTAAAGACGCCAAGAGTCAGAACAATAACCAGCCATGGGCCCTTTTATTCGCTTCATCAGCTCCTATAGAAATTTTCCGACTTAGCAGAAACATTTGGTGGGTAGGAGATCGTGTACATGCTGCCATGGCTGCTTGCCATTGCCATGGTGATGTCATAAACACATGTCGGGACAGCTTAACGGATAGCGTCAAGTATGATATGAAGCATGTGACCCAAGGTTAGCTCGCGCTACCAATACCAGAAGGTGGTAAATTTTGCCTAGTCAAGTCTTAATAATCAAGCGAGTGAGTATGGTCGACATTTCCGAGATTCGTTTTTTTTTCGTGCTGATCCGTCGTTTTTAGTGCATTGATATTCATTTTGATTGAGAAACTGTTGAAGTTTGAGGCTTTTTGGATGAAATTGGGGTTTGCCCACAATCATCCACTGGGTGTCGATGTAGTCTTTTAGTAGGAAATAGACAAAAGAAACAGAAGCATCTGTTTTGAAGGTCCACTTTCAATCTTTTTAACCACTCTGTTTTCATTTTCATTTTTGTTTCAAATTCTTTTCTTTCTTAATAATAAGACACTTTTAACCATTTTCTATCTGTGGCAATTTAAATTTTTGTCCCTTCAAGAAAATTGCACAATTCATCTGCTTCCCTTTCTGTCAGTCACTCAAGGCAGTGGAACCTTTTTCATTTTTGTTTCAAATTCTTTTCTTTCTTAATCAGACACTTCTGAATTAACCCTTTTCCATCTGTGGCAAAAATGAACTTTTTGTCCCTTTAAGAGAAAATTGTGCATTTTATCTGCTTCCCTTTCTGTCAGTCACTCAAGGCAGTGGAACTTTTTTCATTTTTGTTTCAAATTCTTTTCTTTCTTAATCAGACACTTTCGAATTAA
The DNA here is from genome assembly GCA_002633025.1 of Notospermus geniculatus. Lineage (NCBI taxonomy): Eukaryota > Metazoa > Nemertea > Pilidiophora > Heteronemertea > Lineidae > Notospermus > Notospermus geniculatus. The sequence goes on from NMRB01000073.1 coordinate 125,493, forward strand.
CCCTTTTCCGTCTGTGGCAATTTAAAGTTTTTGTCCCTTCAAGAGAAAATTGCACATTTCGTCTGCCTCCCTTTCTGTCAATCACTCGAGGCGGTGGAACTTTAGTATCACGATCTGGTGTGTTCTACACGCCATAAATATTTCCAGCAATGACTTGGACAATAAAACACCAGTTTCGTGCTTTTTTAACCATTTTGTTTTCATTTTCGTTTTTGTTCCAAATTCTATTCTTTCTTAAGACACTTTCGAATTAACCCTTTTCCATCTGTGGCAATGGGAGACTTTCCTGCCGTTAGAGGCCGCCTGCTAGCTGTCCTAAAACGTCAAAAATTTGACGTCAAAGACGTAAGCCATGGTGTCCGCGTCATTATGGATGACGTCATGGTGTGCACTTCTTCTCTGTGGCGTCGAATTTCGTGACATCCTAGGACCGCTAACTGGTGGTGGCCTCTGACGGCAGGAAAGTCTCTATTTAACTTTTTGTCCCTTCAAGAGAAAATTGCACATTTCGTCTGCCTCCCTTTCTGTCAATCACTCAAGGCGGTGGAACTTTAGTATCACGATCTGGTGTGTTCTACACGCCATAAATATTTCCAGCAATGACTTGGACAATAAAACACCAGTTTCGTGCTTGTGAAGTGTCTGATCATACACTATCAACTGTTAATATCAGTCAGATTTGGACTTGGTCTGTATAGCCATTCGGGCTGTGAAAGTGAGTGTTTGATGGCCAATGCTTTGAGTAGTGCTCACTGGTCGTAAATCTGGCCGTATAGGCAAGTAATATTCCTGGCATAAAACACTGATTGTATTTGTCATAAAACTATCAATGATTTATTATACATCGGCAGCAGAGGCGTACATTGCTCAAGATGTGCTATCGTGAGATAACACTGTTGGCATACACACGGCAGTGTTCTCCGCAGGATTTTGTAAAGTAGGGTGGTACCCTTGAAATTCCACGTTTTCCCATTACTTTGCAAATTAAGATAGGGTGGCCACCAATTTAAAGTGGAGTATTCACGTCGAGTCAGATATTCCACAGAACAGTTTCCGGAGCGGCCGCCGCAATGCATTTACCAGTTGTTGTTACGAATAAAACGGGTTGTTTTATTATTTTTGATTCACCTTGGACAGGCGCGAACAATCCGCTTTAAGGTAGGGGGTGTAATAGACATGATAGAAAACCATTACAAAATTGGACTGCAAGGTAGGGTGGCTACTTCTAAGCACCCTTACAAAAAGCCATGCGGAGAACACTGACTTACAGTATGCACTGAAGAAAACTGTGATGTTCCAGCCTGACTTCAGAAAGATGCCGCATCACGGCATTTTGTAACTGAAGGTAAAAGGTACCCTATGTTTCTATTCTCCTGTGGTGAAGCTATGGCGATACTGCTATTTGTCTCGAACACGTGTTTGGCGAAGAAATCTGAAACTTCGGAGGTGTTTGGAAATGGCGCCTGCACTTAATTTTGAAAAAACTCGGCCTGAGTCTGTTGCAGAAGTGGTAATTATAACTTCTGAAATCTTATCTCCAGTCACTTACTCCCAACGGAAACTTCAAGTGTATTGCTTTCCTGGTTCTTGGCCTATCTTCCTGCCAATCACAGATGCAAATTAATTCATAGTTTAACCTCATTTGCATTATCTTGGTTTGTTTGCTGAAAAAATATTTGAGCCAGAAACATAATTATCCCAGTTGTACAGTCTCTGTATCTCCTTACAAAGTGTTAATCCGGGTTTTGAAAAATGTGCAATGATACTTCTAATATACTTCAGTATACATGTACTTCAATTATACTTCAGCATACTTCAATTATACTTCTGTTATGTATCGTAATTGACATAATTGATTTTAGGCCTGAAATAGTCCATAGGCTACTCCCCTCCTGCAGTGGAACTTTTGTGATTTTGTCAAAAATCTTGTGATTTTGTCAAAAATCGTTCAAATCTTATTTTCCAACAAATACAAAAAATATACAGAATACATGAATTTCCCCAGCACAATCTTCAAAATATCAAAACACAAACTCAGCTTAAAATATGTAACTAATTTACATGGTTGCATCTATTGATGGATTCCTTTAAGATTCAAAAGCAGTATAAAGAATCCTTGCAGTTATTTATATGCAACACCCTTACGTTGATTTCACTTCAAACAAACTATCCCTTTCTCCATCACGGTTTCATGACTGTAGGTGTTGAGCCGGAATGAAATGGTTACTCATGCAGCAGCATTGAAAAAATGTTTTGCCGATGCTGGAAGCCGATATAGGCTGTTAGTAATTCTTTTAGATATATTTGAAGGTATTTTGTGTGGAAGAATTCTGCTAGTTTATCTGTCACAGTCTTGTCCATTTCAGTATCGTACAGAAAAAGTAATCATTACATGTATGATAAATTGAAACAATGCTTAATATACCGATTTCACATCTCGCACGATTGCAGCCCCCTTGGTAGAATTTTCGACAGCCACTTTCGTTTTCAACCTCACTTAATCAGGAGAAGGCAAATATTTCCTAGATCGAGGTTGAAAAACACGTGTAGGTTCCCGATACCGCCGCCAGGGATCCACCCCCTGGTGGCGGCATTGGTTCAATGCGCACAATTCAACCACGATCCAGGAAATTTTTGTCCATCCTCCTGGTAGTGAGATTGAAAACGGAAGTGGGTGTCGAAAATTTTACCAGGGGCACTGCGATCGTGCAAGATGTGAAATCGGTGTATTAACTGTTTAAGGCTTTTGCAATCAACCATTAAAGGCAAGTCTGAGACCTAACATTTTGCTTTTTCTTTCATTTTCAGGTTCATGAACTTTGCGACAATTTCTGTCACAGATATATTAGTTGTTTAAAAGGAAAAATGCCAATAGATCTTGTAATTGACGAACGGGAAGGAGGAATAAGTACGGGAAACAGCAAGACACCAAACAGTACAGACGGAACTGGAATGGATCCCCACAGCCCTCAGGATCAGGTTTGTGCCCTTTTAATTTCATTCATTCAATTATGACTGACACAACAATAAGAAATTACAAAATTTACTGGAATCTCAAAACTCAAAATCCTGATCATAGCTGTCTTCCTATTTCTGACTGTTTCCCTCCCTTCTTCCTTGAATCCCCCTTGGCCTTTCTACAGCTCCTGCCTGATAGACGCTTCTCAAATTCACAGATCTGTGCACTTCCGCCGAAATCGCAACCACAACCTCGATTTGAAACCTGCTGACATGACGCAATGATTCAGCAATGGGCAACTCTGACGCAACGTCGTCGAAGTCACTGTCGTGGGGTTCTCTGCGTCACGTCATTCAGTTTCAGACCGAGGTTGTGGTTACGATTCCGGCGGAAGTGTGCAGCATCTTTCTCGTTTATGTCAATTTGAGAATTGTCTGTTGTTGGTCAAGTTGGAGTAACGACTCAATCTGGACCTCGTCTTCCGGTTTCTTTTCCGGTATCCTCTTGTTGCTTTCTTTTTCCATCTGGAAAATTTGGAGAGAAAAAAGTCATTTAAATCATTTTATCAGACACGTATTTGTACTTGAGGTATTCCTTCCTCAGATGTCAAGAACTTGTCCTTCAGGCATTCTTCAGGACTTTGGTGATTGTGTACATTCAGAGTTCGAGTCAATGTTTGGTTCATAACAGTCTCTTCAAAGACTATAGAAACAGTAAACTTACAGTCCAGTCTGTTCTTCAATAATTCCTTACGATTCATTTGCTGGAGGTACAGTACGTTGCACAATTGACCTACCTTTACCTGCGTACCTTCCGCGAACGTCACGCGGAAGGTACGCTTCAGTTCATTGCGTATGGTACGGGTGCGTTGCACGTCTCTTGTGCGTGACATCCACGCACCACGGGCGAATGACGTTACGTTTTCACTATGTGCCTTTCGCGGTGGTGCCCGATGTCCGCAGAAGATACAAGGACGGTACGAAAGTGACGCTCCATGTTGTACGCGGATGGTGCGCGGCGTGGAAGAGAGGTCAGTTGTGCAACGTACTGTAGCTGTCTCTTCAGAACTAGAGAAACAGTATACTTACAGTCCAGTCTGTTTGTCAATAATTCCTTTAAAGATTCATTAGCTGGAGATATTCCTTCCCAGACATCACATGTCAGACATCACATGTCAGGAACCATAATCATAAAAGGTGTCCAGGTATGTCATCGATCAGGATTTTGGTGGCTGTGCATATTCTGAGTTTGTGTCAACATTTGGTTCAGAACCCTCTCTTCAAGGACTACACTGTAGAAAGAGTAAACTTCGTCCCGGTCACCTCATCAATAATTCCCCTCCCATTCGCTGGTCCATAGAATGATTTTCTGTTCTTCTTGTGTCTCAATTGAGAACATTCTTCGAAGATTTTTGCCCCGGGTTTCAGATCAATAGTGGGTGGAGTCAATGATTATTGTATTAGTTTTGGTATCCCGTTGGTCGATGTTGAATAATCTCTGTCGGCAAGATCTGGATTTGATGAAGTGCTGTCTGTATTTTGAGTAATGATTGGTCGGATTTGAAAAACTAGGCCCCCAATCAGTGGGCACGGGTGGGGGAATTGCTAAATTCATGCGAGATGCGTCACGTCATAGGAGTGCTAGGAGGCCATAATGACGTCATTTTGTCACATGATGTGCCGACGTCACGGATGACGCGACGGCAATCTCGATGACTTCGTGACGTCAAAAGGCCTAAACAGCGTTGTGAACTTCATTAAATATCTTACTGTTTCGAAAACTATATGTCATATCAAAATTCGGGCTTCGTAAGGACACTTTCGAGGTGTGTCTGCATGTGGACACCAAGTTTGGGTGTGATCCGTTCGTGTCTTGGAGAAAATCGCAAACAAATTCTTCTCAAATTTTAGTATGAGGCTATAGCATTATTAATTTGCCCTGATAAATACAGAAGAGGCCATCTCAAGCTACTCCAAAAGTATGGTGTCATAGCAGCTGATGTCTAATTTCATTGTACCCCAAAGAAGGACCCACAGCTGAAATCATTTCTTGTCCCTGAAGTCAATATGTTAATTCATACACAGACTTTTAAAGTTAAAAGTTGTCTCTTCAACTTTAAATTTCTTTCTCTCTCGCCACGAAAAGTCACTGGCATTGATGATACACAAAACTGGGTTAATGTGAGAAGGCGTTCAAAATTATGATCTTGAATCTGAGCTATTTTCTCTGGTGAATGGATCTTCTGGCCAAACTGAGGTACTGGGTTTGATAAAGCAGCTTATTCTGGTCACAACTGAACCTTTAATGACTGGCCTAATGACTTTCTATTTAACTGATTTCTATACCATCTTCAAAAAGGGACTTCACCCACAAAAGACACATGAAAAGCCGCTGGGGAACTCGGGCAGCCCTCTTATTAAGAGTTGCCAAGCTGGTGGTGGGAGTCGATTTGTCTTGGCTAAAATCAAGGGTCATTCATTTGAGGTCACAAGTCAAAATGGCACGACTGCTGTCTCTGTGATGGAGTGCGACTTTGTCTAACATTCTAAATCTGCCTCCAAAAATTTTCCTATGTTAGGCCAATGAAATTAAATTCATAGTTTCTCGTCACTGCCCGCATGTGATTTTGGCCCCTCATCAAAAAAATTCATCATTCCTAAATTTCATTATTTAAAAAAAAGGCAAAAATCTGCCGCTGAACTGCTTTCCTGCCACTTTCAAAAAGCCCACATTTACAGGCTCTCACACAACACAAATTACCATTTCTGAATTGATTTTAATTTTTTTAAAAACACATTTTGGGCATAAAATCATTTTGTAAATGCCAGTTAGTGTGTGCGAAAAAGGTTGAAATTTTCCATGAAAGAAATATGAATAATGACAAAAAAACCTCATCAAATTCTGAAAAATAGCTGAAGAGAAACTATAAATGTGATTTTCTTGGCTTTACGATAGTCAAAATATCACAGGAAATAAACTGATATTGAAGTCTTTGGATGATTTGTTGTCATCCTGATATTTCAATGTTTTGACATTGGCATCAGAGGACAGGTTATTGCCCACTGTTACCTTACAATAGTTACGGACACGTTATTTTTGGCGTTTCATTCACAAATTTTGGCCTTTTACCAGCCTTTGCGTGTCCACTGGTTTTACTTGTCATGTAGTTCAATTGGTGTGTCTAGCTGTGTACCGTGCAAGGTGAAGCATGTGAACTCCCTGTTGTTGTTATGTTTCGACTTTCCCATTGTGCGGGTCAAGCCGTCATTGAACATTCCTACAGAGATATTTACATGTAATGACTATCTGCGATAAAGGATGGGAAGGCCCTTTTGTTGCGTATTCCAAAGGAGTTTGGTTCGCCTGCTGTGGGTCCCCATGCTCCAATGGTATAGGCAGAGAAATGGCAATTCCATTGCTGGAAGCTATGTACATGATGCCACATCTTGCTCAGAAATAGTTGTGTGGTAGTCTGGGAGGTGTTCCAAAGAAACCAGGTGGGTGGTTCTTGAGGAGCCTGGAGAAGTCCTAGGTTGGGGTGGGGTGGGCAGCCCACCATCGTGGGGTGGGGGCACATAACCAATAACAATGTATTCCCTGTGTGGAGTACATGGTCTATGCAACTTCTGATACAGAGCGATCCGGCGTGGACATGACTCCCGTGATTTGGCATAAGCTAACAGCACACATCACCACTTTCGTTGCTCCTACAGGCAATTTTTGTAGTCGGCAATTTTTGTGGCGGTTGCTGGTTTACAGCAGACGTCACCACTCAGTGGTCTCATGTGCTGCTGATGGCCACGCATCACCACAACTGGCAACTACGAGCAATTTTCGTGGTGGGAAATCCAACCGGTTTGATTTTCAGCAACTTGTGGCAACTCATGGTCACCACAGAATTTCCGTGGGGAGTGGTCGTTGCCGGCCACAGCACACTTGGCCATTTTCGTGGCGACCACGTATGAGCAACAAAAGTATACTGACATGTGCTGCAGGCATTATGGAACGGTGCCGTCGGATGTGGGCGTAATCGGTATATTAAACGTACACGTACCCTAGATTGTGCTAGCCTTCTTCTGAAAGCAATGCTTCACAATTTTGAGGCCATGAGTCGTCATTTGTTTAGGGGTGGTCGGTGGACTGTTCCAATACCATCAAAGGCCTAGACACAACCAAATGTGATCAGCCTAATAAGGCAGATAGAATTACTAATCGTGTACCCCGTGGTGATAGATTAACTAAATTAGTTGTTTTACAATACAGGTATCGGTGGTAAATGAGCTGGTAGCCAGTTAAAAAATGCCCAAATTGAGCTTACTTTCTGTAAAGGTTGATCTAAGTATTAGTTGTCACTGCCTTTCCCTTTGAGTGTTCCACCCTAAGAAGACCCAGCCACCTGTGTGCAGTCTTGTGTGTTTGTTCATGTTTACTTATTTTGTCAGTCATGGTGATTATTTGGTGAGAGTTGTTGTAAATGTGCATGTGAACATGCGGGAACCATGTCTCCTGTCAGAAAATCTATAAAGGGTGTTAAGGGTCATAATATACCCTAATTTCAGCCTAGTCATGCGGACCACCCCTTAGGCATGTTAGGATTGTCTAAAAGCTGTTTTTTGTAAAAAAAAGTGCCTCATTAGTTTGTAGTTCTAAGTAGTAAGTACACTAACTGACACATTTTGGGGGAAGGGAACAAGTTCAATGGGCATTAGTTGCCACATGATGTTATGCCTTCTGCACTTTTCCATATAGTTGTGGTCAGGATTTTGAATTAACACAAAAAGGAATTAGGTTTGTTAGTCTAGTAAGCATTATCTAAAAAGAATGGGTACTGAAGGATATCAGGGGTGGGAACTAAACTTAAAACATTTGATTGTTGAAACATGTTTTATACCATCTGGTGGGTGCTATCTTGGTGATCATGTCTTTCTTATCAAAGCTTCGCAACATGACTTTTGAATGATGCCAAGTCATGTGATTCCAATTTGACCACTCAGGGACGACTCTGACGGTCATCAGACGATATAAAAAATATTTTTTGAATGAAAGGTGATTGCCTTGTACGTTTTTCCACATGACGTGTCCTCATATTGAAAATAGAAAATTTGTTTGTTTTACAACGTAATTTCACTCTATGTAGCGGTTCTGGGGAAAGATACATTATATGTGACCCGTGACAACAACATGAGTTGGAATGCACCAGAAAGAAGACCGCAGATTACACCATGCAGAGAACAATTACAGAAGTTGACAAAGTCAAATTTCACAAAGGACAGACAATGCTGAAATCAACAACCGTTGGTTCACCTTGGGTCTTTCTTCTGTGCGCATTTCGACTCATTTTACTGTCATGGGTAACATATGGACAAAGAGACAGACAGACAGACTGATGGACTCCTCACTCCTCCAGAAAATGCGGATATAAAGAACGCCATAAAAAATTCTAACCCGGCTGATCGCCTTGTGAGAACTAATGCCCATGACACTGCATAGTGAATTGCTTCTTTGTATGCTGCCTAGCATTGCTTGAATCGTGCCACATTTTAAAATATTTAAAGGTAGCTAAATTGCTGTCATCAATTTTTGTCAGAACTATGGCCTTAAGTTGGCGGAAATTAGCCTTGGGTATTCCATGGCAGTTTGGCACTAGAATGTGTAATCCAGTGGTTTTAACGCTTTTTGCTTCTCTAATCAATGACACTAATACTTCAGATGTACATTTCAGTGACAATTGTGTGCAGATTTTGGGGGATTTTTCAGAAAAGATGAGGGAGGTACGAAACTTATCCATATGTCCTAGGCCTATGACATGACCAGAAATTTCATAATTACCACTTATGGTACAGTTGAAGGTATAACTGGAACGTTCTTTTAGTATGGCCTCGTACTCAAAAGAAATTCACTAAAAGGAGATATCGCTAAGTTAACCAAATAGACCCCATGCCGCCCTTAACTGCCCTGCCGTGATCCATCTAGAAGACCATGCCCACTTTTTGACAAAAATCCCCATCACCTTGCAGAAATCAAAATCACCAATTACTGCCAGCAGCGCCACAATCCACCATGTCGCCACACGTCGATACCGCCATACACCACCTTGACTCATTATACTGTTCTCTATTCAGCTTAATGCAGTGGCATTTCGTGGCGGTTCAGGGCGGTGAAAGCTACAGATGGAAAGTGCAAAAAAATAGGCGGCTCTATTGGGTTAAGGCACTGTACTTTGCACCTGCCAAGCAGGCCTAAGTCATCACTGGACACTGACTAGATCCATTTCAGCAATACAAATCCTCTCATGAAGTGTTATCAATAACCAGACATTAAAGTCATGTTAGATACCTTTTAATTCACGATAGCATACACAGTACATTGCTGATTTTTTTCCCATTGAGGAGCTTAGAGAAGGATTTGCATACTGCCGCCATATCAGTTGATATCCTGGCTTTCTGATGCTGCATAGAGATGAGGTGTAACTGTGAAGACTGTGGGAGGCCAGCATCCCAGGGGATCCCTCAGACCCTTGGGATGCAATCGATTGAGAAGGAAGCGGTGAATACATGGAGGACCGTTTGGTGATCTTATCTGATGTTCAATTCCCCTTTGACTACCGCGTTATCTTTGGACATTAGTGTTCTTTTGTGGCAATTTCGTTGACACCCTTGTCGACAGATTTGTGATTTGTCTGTATTTATTGCTGAAAACTGTCTTGATTTCCATGTATTGGGTACCTTGAGATATCTCACTTCCTTCATTCTCTGCAGTTATACAGTATTATGCAAGGGGGGGGGGGGGCGGGGGATACCCCCTNATACCCCCTTATAGTCAAAATCTGTCAAATTTTCTTTTTATCCCCCCTCAAAAAATTCCTGGCAGAAACACTGTTCTAACAACCCTACTTGACAATTAAGGTATCTCACTTCCTGTTTCTCTGCTATTCTATCACACTTGACAGAGATAGTACATGTATCTCGGAGCGGAGTTGTAACAAACTTTGCTTGATAGAGACACATGTATCTCACTTCCTTCTCTGCAATTTTTGACAACTTCTGTTCTTGAAAATAAGATATCTCACTTCCTCTTCTCTTCTGCAAGTCTAACGTCTGCTTGACAGAGATATCTCAGTTCCCACCTTTTCTGCAATTTTAACAACTTCCACATTACAATACATCACTTCCTACCTTCGCTGAAATTTTATTGACTTCTGCTTGACAAAAATATCTCACTTCCTACCTTCTCTGTATTTTTAACAATTTCCAATCGACAAAGATATGCCATGGGTGCGTTTGATTGCCTGAACAGCGGCCGGCTCTCATGGCCATCTTGGGTACTCTACGGTAGCAGCCTCCTAATGGAGCCATTACACCAGCACCTCATTCTGTAATTTTTCCACCATATGGACTAATTCATCGAATATGGAGGCATTAATACGTTTGAATTAGAACTTTATGCAATCCATAGAATGAGGAATGACATTCATGGTTCTGAAATTAGGCTGAGATGTGACACTTGGGAGCATGGGTTCGTCATCTTCACACCGAGCAGGCAGCCTCATTCCTTGGTGTTACAGTACAAGTCTTTAAAATTTCATAATCACTAAAATATAGCGATAAATATGGATCAAAAGCGACCGCATGAAGTGGAGTGCACAAGCTTCTGTGTAGGAAGATATGACATGTATGAAATGCGTTGTGCTGAATTTGGATGTGTTGAAATTCAGTTCAAGTTATGACACTTCCGGCGGTCAAATGGCGATTGGTTGCCGGAAAGTAGGCCTACATGAAAAACAACCTCTGTAAAATAATGTGTAGATTATGAAGTGCTTAGAAAATTAAATTACCAGATTTCAGGAAAAATTTAAATTAAAGCCCCATTGTATTGAATTTTATGATATTTTCAAAATGTAAGGAGAGTGCACATAGAGGTCTCATAGCTCGTGATGGTCCCCAAAATGCTTGCGTGATACGTACTTCAGAGAATCAAGGCCTAGTTTTCAGCACACATTGAAAAAAAAATGCAGGGAGAGCTAATGTAGGCCTATTCAGATAGAGCGTAGTACATTTTACACTACACTGATGTCGTGACGTTGCGCACTGACGTCGAGAATCGCGGCAATGATTCGTGTTTTTCAAATTCAATACAGTGGGGCTTTAATTCTAGTCCACTCGATTTTATATTGAAATCACTCCTGTCTTGAGTTGGCTGCATTTGTGGTAGAGTCAATATAGATCATCAGGGTCTCGTGTGCATAATCCATAGACACCACACAGACCGTCTTATACACCAGATGACAGGGCCCGAGGGTGATTTTTTACCCTCTTGATGCAGGCATTATGCTTCAACTGTTCCCTCCGTTTTATCTGGCTTCTTGAACAATAATAATGGAAGCGTTGTACCTCAGCGAGAATGTGAAAGTGGTTTCATATCTATCCAGTTCAGTCCATTTTGGAGATTGTGAGACCAAAATTTGATTGGTGAGACCTGCTAAAGTTAAATTTTTTGTGGTGTCAGTCTTCTTTCTGCTGTCATATCTGAAGATGATTTTTTTTTCATTTTGTAATGAAATGAAATTAACATGTTTCATCTTTGGAAGGTTTTCTTTGCTCTTCTATATCTTCAGTTTTGATAACAACAGTAGCTTAGGATTTCAATCCAAATTGATATTCCAAGTTCCTACAACTGGACCTGTTCCAGTTCCTGAGAGTCGGAATAATGAGCTCATGGCGTCAAACTCCAGTCTAACCCCGATGCAGTCTATTGCAACTTAGGCAGCCCGCCGTTGTGGTTGTTGTTGGTCAGAACTGTGTCGGGAAGCACATTTGGTGAATGGGAACAGAAAGGAAATTCGGAAGTGTGCGTGGCGGGCATCTCTCGTTGCACACTTAGTTTGTTCTGCTGGTTGGAAAATACTCTTTTTAGGCCGAGTGCCGGTCGGCATTTCTGTGTCCTGGACGGGGCCGTCCGGCGCCGACCAGCAGCGGGGCAGAACCCTGCGATCTGGGATCAAACCCTGAAGTTCATAGGCACTGATGTGTCCATTTTGGCACTATGACAGCCCTTTCCAAATCTATCACTACTAGCACCATGACCCTCGTAAGATGCGGTCAATTTATTCTAGCTTTGACTAATCTTCTTCATCATCATCATTTTCTTGAATTGAAGGTGGCATTTTGAAAAGCACGCCTCAAGCCGTCGGTGTCTCAAGCAGTACAACCGGGAATGCCTGGCATCAACTTCTTTTAATAAATGCCGGCAACCTTCTGCATGAACATCATATCCCTGATTTTCAGTAACACGATGAACTTGTTTGCAAAATAGCCATCTCATCTGGCATAAGAAACAGCTAGACGGGAGTGCAAATGTTGTGCCACGCGTCACACATTGTCATGGATCATAACATAAGATATAAATCAAACGGACAAATACTCCATACAAAATGAATCCAAATTAATATTTATAGTAAACAGCAACTCAATACTGATTCACGAATATGTGTAAATGGAGCCGAGTTTGTTTTCCCCTAATAATTTAATTTGAAATGTATTATGGTACTGTATAAAGCACACACACAATGTATCTCTGAGCTTACGAAGGATATGCGGTTAGGCGAAGTCATTGCTGCATTCTGTATTAGAGTATCTGGCCGTTTTTAGCTAATAAATTGGATTACAAAATGAGAGATCAATAACTCGGCTCTATAGTGTGTTTTGAAGAAAAATAGCTTCCAATATCTGGCAAGGAGAAAATGAAATGAAATCTCCATCGAGGTCAAGGTCATTTGCCAGTGGAACGGTTCGTTTGCTTGATTTGTTTATCGGCATTCAGTGCAGTCAATATACAGGCAGCGTCTAAATCAATTTCTTGCTTCTTTGATCATCGCCAGATATTCTATGGCAAATTCTATTTCCTGTTGATCTGTATCGTCTAGCCTTGACTGGTATTTTGACATCTGCTCGGACCTGACCAAAATTCATTCAGTGCGGCATTACCGTAGACCTGGTATGGAAGCAAGTACCGCTGAAGCGAGTACATGCCAAACATCCAACGCGACCATGTATTTGACCCTCTATACCCCTACCATAGACCTGGTAGGGAAGCAGTATTGTTGAAGCAAGTATATGCCAAATATCTGGTGCGACCATGTATTATCATAGGGAAGCAAGTGCTGCTAAAGCAAGTAGATGCCAAACATCCAGTGCGGCCATGTATTTGACCCTCCATACCCCTACCATAGACCTTGTAGGGAAGCAAGTGCTGCTGAAGCAAGTAGATGCCAAACATCTAGTGCGGCCATGTATTTGACCCTCTATACCCCTATCATAGACCTGGTAAGGGAAGCAAGTAGGCCGACATGCCAAACAACTAGTGCGACCATGTATTTTGACCCTCCATACCTCTACTGATGGTTTGAACCTTGCTAAAAAGCATCCTGAATCTAAAAAGAAGATCATGACATTGGGTCATGGTGTCAGCTTAGTAGGGCTTCCAGTCAAAGATGGACGTCAATGGAATTAGGTCACTGACATACATATGAACATGCTGTTACTGTACATATCTTTTTGTTCTCTCAGAACCTTGCTAAAATAGCATCCTGAATCTAAAAAGAAGATCATGACACTGGGTCATGGTGTCAGCTTGTATGGCTTCAAGTCAAAGATGGACATCAATGGAAGGAGGTCAGTGACATACATACGAACATGCTGTTACTGTACATATCTTTGTTCTCTTGAACCTTGCTAAAATAGCATCCTGAATCTAAAAAGAAGATCATGGCATTGGGTCATGGTCTCAGCTTCGTATGGCTTCAAGTCAAAGATGGACGTCAATGGAAGCAGGTCACTGACATACATACAAACATGCTGTTACTGTACATATCTTTGTTCTCTCAAACCTGATGTACCTGGTACGTACACAGGATGCAATACAAGGGGATTTCAAGTCATCATCATTGATGATCAGTCTTTCACAGATGTGTCAGAAATGATGACGCATGCTTTCATATCTATTCCGTGTGGTGTAGGTGACAGTGAAGAAATAATCGGCAGTCTAGATGTATGTCCTGCTTTGTGCGAATGATGAGTTGTTTTGCTTGTCAAATAAAATGGTCCATGGACCATGTGCTCACCTGGGTGAATGTACCAGAAGAGCAAGACTAATGTTAAATCGAAATTTTCCCAGAGAAGCCTTGAGTTCTAGGTACAGAGGGAACCCAGACACCTGATCACACCAAGTAATAGAAGATATTGGGTCAAATACATGTATCTACAAAATGTGCCACCAGATGACAAAATTTTGAACGTTGACCTCTGTGGCCTTTTGGCAAGGTCATCCCAATTCTTTACGTCAGTAAGGCTGATCTCTTGGATATTGCGCTACAGGATGGCCCATAATGTGTCCCCAGTTTCTTTCATGACGGTTCATGTTTGTAAAAACAATTGGCAAATTCTACCCTACTCTGTGCCTTCGGTAAATGGCTGAACTTTTATGTGTGTGAACTACAGGGTGGCCCAAAAAATGTGTCACCAGTTATTGTCCTGTGTCCTTAATCCTATTGTGACTCATTTATCATGAGATATATGTGACCCGTTTCAGCAAAAGCAGATACTTGTCGCAACCTGAGGAAAGGGTTAACGGCCTTGCAGCACAACAGGTGAAATGTACGTTGACGTGGGTTTACAATAGTAAGGGACAGCAGTGACAATAGTTGGGCAAACTGATGACCAATGATGATCACTTGCGACAAGTGTCTGCCTGGAGCACCTCACATGTAGGCCTACCAAGTACCAATGTTAATTTGGGAGTTTCAGCAGGTTCATCACATAAGAGGAATCAGAGATCACCTNGAGAGAGTCAGCAACAACTCTTTGAACTCAATCTGTGCATTCAGTATTCTCGACATACATCGTATCCATTGAGTTTCTCTGATAACAGGTTCTACAACATACATTCCTCAGCATTGTCTAATTGATATGATATTGATACGGCCAGCCGCAATGCACAAGCTGTGGTCATTGTGGATCCGAAGGTGAATGCGACGTCATTAAATCAAGTCATGCAAGCTGTGCACTCACTCATCAATGAAAACAGTATGCACAGCAGAATATCTGACACTATAGCTGTACACAGTGTCGTGGTCTGTGCGGCAGGAGTGTTATGTATGTCAGTATGCAGTCGTCAATCAAAAAAAATATTTCAAATAAGATATTATGATTTAGCCTACTGCTTCTGATGCCTGAATTTTTCAGTACAGTTATATTTGTGTGGCAGTCTAGGAAAACCTGTCGGATGTCACTGAATGATCAACAAGGGCTGTCAGATTGCCTGTGCATTGATCTACTACTGTTTACCTGTTACGTAGTACATTTCAGCTATTGAAATGTGCTGGTTTACCAAGGCCATTAACATAGACTTTCGTCAAATGCGACATCCGCCGGGTTTTCCTAGACCGCCTCACATCTGTGGTCCTGTTGACCTTCTGGGTGCTACCAGTTATGGGTTTCATAGGATCGGCTGATCCCAAAAAATTGGCTTCCATTTGATTCCATTATTTTTTGCAAATCTTCTCAAAAGGAGACAGGGATTTGGCCATCAAAGAAGATGGGGGCTTGGCCTAGCTAGTGCGGTTAAGGCGTGCTGCCCCTTAGTGCTGGCGATTGAGCCTTATGCGAGGGTCCGCGGGTTCGAGTCCGGTTGGAAGCATGTCTTTCACCTTAGAAACCTGTTATTATTTCATGCCCTTCTCATAAGGAACATATTGTAGAGATCGTTTTGTGTGTTGCTTTAGACTTGTCATGAGACACTTGACTGATAAAAAAATTTGCAGAAAATACCACGTTCCATCAAAGGCGCCTCATATCTGGTGTCAACCGTTCCGAGTAAAATCACCCCGTTGCTTGTTTTTGTCTACGGTGCTAATATAAATGCGTAAAGCATAGGAATCAAGATCGGCGTTATTGGAAAATTGGATCCCGTTGTTCTCGACGAAGACCCGCGTGCACACGCTGGCAGGTGCTTGTCCATGGTGATCCAGTCGTTATTGACTCATTTCACACTGTGCTTTATATGGAATGGCAAAATGCACCTAATCAGTCACTTGATTCAATTACGACTGTGAAAACATTTATGATGAGCCAACACTATATTGGCGACTTGGCGAACGGCGGCGACGAAGGATGCGGGTTTAGGATGGACATCCGTGCATTTCTTAATAGACTTCTCGAAAATGACCGTCTGTTATCAAATTATGTACTTTAGCGTTCGTCAGTTTATTGGCTACAGCAATTTCTGAGATGGTTGTTACTTGTTGTGATGTAAACTTGATGGGTGCAATATGACTGCCATTGAGCGAAAATCACTGCTTTTGAGGCAGTTATATTCTTTGATGGTGGTGGAATGGCTCTCAAAATGATTAGGCCTGATTACTCTGCTAGGGTAAAAGGTTGATCTGTCAGGACCTGTCACGTAAGTCCGATGCGGGTTACACATATTCATTTTAGTCCCGTGGTATTTTTTCTGATCATCTGTGTGAAAGTAGCTGAGGTGATGACTGAGTCATGGCAGTAGGGGCTGCTGTTGATTTGTACTTTAAGTACAAAAATTCTAGAGGTCATTTATCCGTCTGTCCATCCATCAGTCTGTCCAAATCCCTTCTGGCCTATAACTTGGCAACAAAGCCAGATTTTTGGTCAGTATTTTCAGAGGTGTGTGAGCGTCAAAGGTGTGTCGTGCACCGCACCCGGTGCAATGTGACCGTTGACCTTGACCCTGTGACCTTTGATGTAAATATCCCTTCCGGTCTATAACTTTGTAACGAAGGCAGATTTTGGGTCAGTATTTTCAGGGAAGGTGTGTGAGCATTCAGAGGTGTGTTGCGCACTATCTATACCTGTTGTGATACGACATTTGACCTTGACCCTGTGACCTTTGACTCAAATATCCCTTCCCATTCATAACTCCTGCCCATTCATATCTTGGACTTTCCGCTCTAAATTATCGTACTTTATAGGCCTACTCCTAATATTGTGGGTTTTAGCTAGGCTAAGTCCACATTGCAGTCCTGGTAAGGGAAAGCTGATGCACGCTAAATCAAGCATAGCTGAAGGTGCATTTAAACCCTTAATAGTACTTTCACCAGGCAGGTGGGCTATGTTAAACTTAAGGTACCTTTCTTGAGGTTTTATCTTTCAGTCACTTATGTTCAGTGTTGTGAACTTCCTTAACCTATACCTCTGGGCATACCTCATTCAGACTAATTAACCCTCCTGATGCAAATTGAGTTGATGGCAAAGTTTCTTCTGTACAAGCTAAGACTTCAGATTCTGTTGCAGAGTTGTAGGGTAAAGTGGTATAATTCTAGCCCCCGAGTGTAAAAATGGCCAGCATTGCATGGAGATGTATATACTCAGGGGCTAGAATTGTACCACATTACCCTACATGTAATAATTTTTGGTTTTCTTTCCCCAAAATGCCCAGTCTAGTAAAAATTATACAAATCTTTGAAGGTTCGCAGGGTCAGATCCAGTGGGGGGGGGGGGCNCAGCCCCGGATCGCAGGGGGGGGGGCGTATCCCCCCCCCCCCCCACTATTTTTGGCAGAGCAGTGATTTTTTTAGCAAGAAATATTAATCACATAAAAAATTCAAGTATTTTGCTCTCAGATGCCAGGAAAATGCATCTAAAAGCACTTAAATTGTCAAATATTTTTGGGCGAGGGGCCCCCAGATCCCCCGTTTGGGCTTCGCGCTTTCAGTGCTCACCACCTCTGTCGAGCTGTGCCCCCTTTCTGTCAATCCTGGATCCGGCCCTGGTACGGATAAATGCATCAAAAAGCTAATTTTCCATCTCAGTCAGTCAGTGCATGACCATCAGTTATGAAACATTATTTACTACTTCAACATCTTTGATCAACATTCCGAGACTTATTTTGTTGTTTCGCATACACACACGCAAAAAAGACGCACTCACTTACGCACCGTTTTGCCAGCGCCATCTGACCTAATTCTCCTGTCCAACAGTTTCAGGCCCACAGTCCACACCTAACATGTTCCTATCAAGACCGGGTAAGTGCGTCTTCTTCAAACCTTTCTTCAATGGACTGAATATTTCTGCAGTGTGCATGTCTAGTAATAATTGTCTTGTGCAAGTGTCACTGTTGGTCTTGAGTCTTTCCCCTTGTAGCCCCTTCACAGCATCAGCTAGGAGAGTATTTACTGCAATAATTGATACTGGATGTACTTAGACCCATGTATTATCACAGAATTCTTGCAATCTAGGCTCTAATAATGCCCAATACTGTGAACACCCTTATTTTCATGGCCCCATACTCGTTAAAGTGAGTCTCCGTGTCATCAGGGTTATATCTAGGATTTCAGATGGGCATGGTGCAAACTTTGTGAAAAGGGCACTTCAAACTTGAAAAGGGCACTTTTCAATCGTGACATTTAGATACTAACGGAATTTGAGAATAGGGTAAAGTGGTACAATTCTAGCCCCGGTACAATTCTAGCCCCTAAGTGGAAACATGGCCAGCATTGCAAGGAGATGTATACTGCCTAATCCAATGATCTATAATATTCAAGATACACTTCTCAGAGACCTCAGGCAGAAGAAATTTCCTAAGTTTATCAAAGAACCTGGTGGTGGTGTGGGCTTGAAGACATCTGAACGAAAGGGTCACTTTTGAAACCCCAAGACGTGGTTTGCTAGAATTAGTATAACTTCATCAATTTGCCATTCTATTAGCTGATACTGTGACAGAAGTAGCTTTGGGCAGTTACCTATTGATGGCATTCCTCAGATTTTGATTACTGAACTGAACTACCCAGAGGTTTGCCATTTCCAAAAAAGACCCGTATGGTACAATTATAGCCCCTGTGCATGGTACAATTATAGCCCCACCTCTTTCTGTTAACACACCCCCCAAAGGTTACGAAAACTCATTTTATATGCTTCCTTTCTATTATAATGGAATAACACAGGTTGAATGATCTGATTTGGTCAAAAATTAACCCTTCCATGGCTGAATTTACATGAAAATCGGCGATTTTTGAGCCCCCAACTTTTGACCGGCCATTTTGCAGGGTTTCAACAGTCAAAAACTATTTGATTCAGTTCCTCTTGGTATTAGCTTCATTTGAGTATGAAAATTGGTGAAATTTTTTTCCAAAATAATTTTGATCCCTTGCGGTCAAGGGGGTTGGGGTACCTCCCCCCCCCCCACGGTACAGTAGAAAAAGATAGCAGACACTCCAAACAGGTGAAATTGTGATAAAAAGGCAATTTACTCTGAGAGAATGTGTTTTATTCATATGTTGGCAGTGAATTTTGACTACTGGTAGCTACTTTTTGTGACATCATGTGAGGGGGGTCATTGTACCCCCTCAAAACTCAAAGGTCAACCCAAACCTTCAAAAATTATATCATTGCACTCAATTAGAGGTAGATGAACTCATTTCTTGGAAATTGTGCTTTATTTTGGCATTTATTCCTGAAAATGCACAGGGGCTACAATTGCCCCACTTCGGTGGTACAATTATAGCCCCTGTAAACTTTTTGAAAATAATTTATTTCTAAAAAATGAATTCAGTTAAAAAGTTATTTTGAATTGAGCCATCCATCTGACTTGCATGACTACCTACATGCCAAATTTCATGTTGATATTCAAGTGTTTTGGTGGTGAAACCCTTACAAAACCAGAAAAGGGGGCTAGAATTGTACCACTTTACCCTAAGCTTGTCAGTTAAAAAGGTCTCTATAACTCCAGTCAGCAGCCAATTTAAGCCAGTGTCTAAGGTGATATGACCAAAAGGGACCATGACAAAGGGTTTGCAGGACCCGAACATTTTTTTAGGGGCACGGTGCCGGGCACAGTGGCGCCCCCTTTTAGGGGCACGGCGCAGTGCCTCTCTAAAATGGCCTAGATATAACCCTGGTCATAGTTCCTGCTGGTCGTGGGACTTGACTTCCTGTTGTCAAATCATCATAGCCATCTCTTCTCCCGTCATGAGTCCTCAGTAAGAAATATTTTGCCGTGTACTTGCTTGTGAAAACTTCACATGAAAATAAGAGGGTTTACAGTTCCTGTGCAGGTTTTATAAAAGGTCATGTGCACCATTGATTAACAGAGAAAGAAAGGAAAGGGATCAATGGTCCACTGACCAACTGACCAAGGACTTAGGTATTTTAATCCCTTAACCCTCTACGTACATAACAGTAATCATTTAACTTTCCATGAATGAGGACAGCCTGTGTGATGTTCGGAAGTGAAGAAGCTGCAGGGCCATAGCCCTCTCCTACTTGGCAAGTTTCTGTTCCCAACCCTAAATTTTGACATCGGACCTACCTAAGATCCCTCACTTCGATGACAGGTGGACTCCTGAACGACATTGTCCTTGTACCCTTGGTCACTGTCCCCTGTCTGTAGCCGTAACAGTTGTGTGTTTCAGTAATATCAGTTGATACGTTGATCCGACGACATGAAGACGGTCAATGCGAACGGATCAACGGCGCTGTATACAGATCTACTATTTTAGATGTGTGATACTCCGTACATTTGCCCAATGAACCAGTCGACCTCAAATGAGATATACTATTTCCTAAGATAAAAGATTTTGTCCATATTGATAACTCATATGGTCTGGGCTAGGTTTGCTGAAATTGGACCGATAAGGCAGACTGTGAAAATGGATTTGTCCTGATACCAATGTTATTTTTGCATCTTAAGGTACCGTGATCCATGCCCCCTGGGAGACATTATAGCTGGGGACAATTTTCAGATTATCGATTCTCCCTAGATGTGAACTGCAGATTTGGAATGATGACAAAAATATGAAAATATGTCTGGTTCTATAGTGTTTGCCTGTTTGATTAGTGCAGTTGGGAATCACAGGCTTGAGAGGGATATCAGAGAAGGGAGTGGAGCTCCATGAGCTGATATCAGGGAAGGGAGTACCCCCAGCTGTGATAATATCACAGCTCTCAGGGGGTACTCCCTTCTCTGATATTATCAGAGAAGTGAGTTCCCCCTGAGAGCTGATATCAGAGAAGGGAGTACAGCCTCATGAGCTGATATCAGGGAAGGGAGTACCCCCTGAGGGCTGATATCAGAGAAGGGAGTACCCCTGAAAGCTGATATCAGGGAAGGGAGTAGGCCCTACAGCCCCACGAGCTGATATCAGAAGGGAGTACCCCCTGAGGGCTGATATCAGAGAAGGGGAGTTAACACCTGACAACTGATATCAGAAAAGGGAGTACACCCTGAGGGCTGATATCAGAGAAGGGAGTACACCTGAGAACTGATATCAGAGAAGTGAGTACCCCCTGAGACCTGTGATATCAGAGAAGGGAGGACCCCCTGAGAGCTGATATCAGAGAAGGGAGTACCCCCTGTATCACCATCCCATGGTCGGGTCTGGGTTAGGGTTATAGCCACGGAGAGTTGGTAGGAGCGAATCAGGAAAGGGCAAAATGGGAATACACCCTCAGTATTTCAGACACACAGTAATCTGCTGGTTTAAATGTGAAAACCCGGTATTTCCCACCGAGGGGGATTATTTCTGCCAGTGCGACTGCATGCAGCTACCCCACTTGTTCTAGTACGAATTGCTGCTGTTCATCATACGATGTACCCAATATGCTCCGCGTAGCCTCAGCCCAGTCACTATCAAAGAAGACATGAGAGACTATGAGCTGGGCAATTTGAGATTATCATGTATCCCAAACATTTCGCTGACCATGTCCGCTGTATTGGTGTTCTGCGATGTTAACACACAATCCAAGAGAAGTACTACTTCAGCTCTTGGCCAAGGAAATTATTGAAGTTTTTGTCTGCCTCAAGTAGTTGATGTATGACTGACTTCCGATGGACTCATCTTGAGATGAGTGTAGTGTAGTGTTGAAATAACAAGGCATTACTGTGTCCATCTCGCCGCAAGGGACACCGTCTCCTACACTATAACCGCCATTGAGATTTATACACATGACAGTGTACAGCTGATGCTGTGCATTGAGCATGCATGTGCCATCGCCTGAACTGCAATTGATGCACATGCACTGAAGCGTCCAACCATTATTTCAGAATGATTTATTAGGCAGGAGTTGAATTTTACATTGTCAGTATGCACGATCTATACTGGAGAATGAAAAACATGGTCTCGTATCAACGAATATGTCTTGCCGACTGAATATTGCGTCCATTGTTGTGGTCAGTGTCTCAGAAACTTGCTAATAACGGTCTCTCAATATTGATCCTTGAAATATCAATAAGTTAAATACTCTAAACCATCAGCGGTGAAGTATATTGGCTTGTATTTCTCGTATATAGGGGACACGATTCAGTGACATTACGGTAGCCTACGTGTGTACGGTATGTCTAATAGCTACGTGAATTCGGACTTGTGGATTGGGAAAGCTATACATGTATAGTAGGCCTACCTACCATACAGCAATGCCAAAACACCAATCCTGCATCATTTTATAGACAAGCAAAAAATGGGTCAATAGGTCAATAATCCTTGACCTTTCATCTTGCAGGCTTTATCCAATCAGATGAAAGCTTTGGACCAGTGGGCAGCAAGTGACACGACTGCCCTCTGGACATGATTGCAAAAATTGTGTGAATGACATTAGTCCTTAAAGCTTATTAGTTATCAACTTGATCAGAAATTTGCATCGGCTCAATGCCACAGAGAAATTGACAATTGTTGGAGAAGGATAGTGATCAGTATCATTAGTAGACGCGAGGAGTTTTTCTCGAAGGTCCCCGTGTCATCATCTCATCCAATAGAATTGATACAACCCCATCAATGTAGTCTTTTCAAATAAATCAGGCACTGAATTTGTTGCTATAGCAATTCATTTGTCTGCATTAATGACAAAAGTTGTCAATGTTATTACGTTAAGTACTCCGCGTACAACTCAAGAACACAAGCTGAAGGCTTAGCCCGCTATTGGTGTCTAAATTTTCCGAGTCAAAGAATAATCTGTCAACATTTTTATTTCCGTGCCATCCGTCATCATTTATCCCGTGTTTTCCTGCTTGGAGTTCACTCTTTCGTACCTGGTGAGGTTGAATTGGAATGACTTCAATGTCGCAGCTGATGAGCTGTTTGTGTGGATATCAGAAACCTAGAGCTTAGTGGAATTTAGTGAATATTAAACCTTGTTCTTTGTGTTTTCTGTGATGCTTCAAACATTTTGCTTCATGTAAACATTTAACTGGATAAGAAAGTAAATTGCAGCATACTTGATGCGCTGCATCAAACATGCTTCAAGTTTCCACCTTGGTGTGGCATATGTGCTGAATGTCCAAATGCTGCACAAATGAAGCATATGCTGAATATGTACTACCGTTATGCTCCACATGCTATGTGCTCTAGATGTGCTCCAAGTATGCTGAATATATGCTATTTTTTGGGAAGGGCCTCTCTGCTGTGGTGCCTCAAACATGCTTCTACATGTTTACATTTTAAAACACGGCAAAAAATAAATTGCTGCATACTTGATGCGCTGCATCAAACATGCTTCACGTTTTCCTTTCTCAATGAACTATCTGCAGTTCTTCCTGATGGGGGTCATGATTCTACATCAGACAATTCCCACTTGAGAAGCTTAAATGTTTTGTTGTTTCTACTTCCCTCTGATCCTTGCTAACCATTTTCTTTTTGAGTGGGACACCGTGCCAATGTTACCTCGGATTCAATAGCCGAGTTACTGAATGCATGTCACTGGCTGTATTGACTTTATAGTGTATACCACACAACTCAGTGGTATTGCAGCGGACGGCAGTGACGGCATTCTCACCGATTAAAAATGACAGTTTTCAAATAACATCAAATTGAACCCTTTGTTGGTGTGCATTGCAACGACAATGGTATATCATGACCCCTTCTTCATAATATTAGCTACAAACTGTCCATTTAGCCTGCATCCTGGCAAAGGTATTGCATGTACGGTATAAGAGAAGAATTAGGGTTTGCTTAGAAGTGAGACAGAGTGTTTGCTTCTGAAATTGGTGATGTGATATTAGACAGGCATGGTGAAGGATTCACTTACGTTTCGAAAGGATGCAAGGAATAGAAGCTTCTCGACGAATTTGCAGATCTGCCCACCAAAATCGCAACCACAACCTCGATCTGAAACCAGCTAACGTGACGCAAGCCATGATTCAGCAATGGTCGACTGTGACGCAACGTCGTCGAAGCCACTGTTGTGGGGTTCTCTGCGTCACGTCATTCAGTTTCAGACCGAGGTTGTGGTTGTGATTTCGGCAGAAGAGCGCAGATCTTTCTCGTTTACGTCAATTTGAGAATTGTCTATAGAGGCCTTGCAATGACATCATCCTGGCGGCCATGCTGGAGGGCACAGGCCTTGACAGGGCGCAGAGGTGTGACGCGACCTGCGTGAAGTGCGCCACGCCATTGTTTGACGTAACGTCATGGGACATGCACGGCTCATTTCGCTGTGCCTCTGCAGCATGTGCCCCCCCGCATGGCGGCTTGTGACGTCATTTGCAAGGCCTCTATAGCGAGCCGCTCGAATGACGTCAGCCCGGTCAATTCCATGTTGTTTGTCCGAATCTGCTTCATCCTCTTCAGGCGCAGACAAAATGGACACTCAGAAATCCGTGTATGATTCGTGATGTTTGTCCGAACTTTGCTTTAAAAATAGTACCTGGGCGGCATGCTGGAAACATTCTATGTTAGTCTGAAGATGCTCCCCCACATGGGAGGTTTCTTGCACGAGTTTGTTGTCAATGGGCAATTCACCATTGTTTGTTTCACACTTTGACCAGTGACACTTAAGGCGGCCTTCCACCTGAAAGTTTTCTGTCGCAATTTTTCTTATGGAAACCTATGGAAAATTGTCAGACACTCTGTTGCAGGTGGTCCAAAATTTGCTTGTGTGTCTATTGTTGAGGACTGCCGCGTATTGTTCGAAAAGATTGCAGACATTTCTGGCGAGGAATAGAACATGTGCTATTCCAAGCAATAACTGTCGGACACAAAAATAACTGGCTGACATAATCTTTAAAGGCCTCTTCCACGCTACAGGAATTGATCATGCAACAGAGTGTCTGACAATTTTCTATAAGTTTACAAAAGGAAAATTGTGACAGAAAACTTTCAGGTGGAAGTCCGCCCTAAGTAACTGCCCATAGCTTTCTATGGTTGAGTTGCCCATAGAGAGCCAACTTGCGCACAACTCCTCTCATGTGGAATGGCACCTATCACAACAATGTACAGTACGTGTTTGTCTCACCAGTTTCAATTTCATACCAAGTCTAGTACATTTCATAGCTATAAAGTCAAATATGTGTGCTTCACGTACGTACACTTACGAAGTACCGCTCTTCCACGCGCACGATGTTTTTCTGGTGAAAGAGTCTTAAGCAGTGTGATCTGTAATTTTGCCCTTGGCTGCGTTGAATATCACCTGGGTGTAATAAATAATCTCTGGAGATAGTCCATGATTCATACGTGCCTCTAAACATTGAAACCTGCTTTTTTCTCCGCAAAAACACGGCGGATGATTATGGTCGCCATATCTTCTGTGAAGTTCATCTGGATGCCGTCGTGTTGCTTTTTTGTGGTCCTTGACATTGATTGACTTTTGATTTTGGCCCTTTGATGTTGTCAGAGGATGGGAACCACGAGTCTCATTTTTGTCCTGAGGGTCATTTCTATTGCACGCATGTCTATGCTACAGTATTATATGTTGCCAATTTTGGCCAGTGGGCAGGTGTTCACATTTGCACTTTATGTGATAGTCTAGGCTTGGTGACTCAAAAATCGAAGTAAAAGTGATGCTGTTTTATAAACCCGTCACTGGTGCTCTGCGCCTTCTTGCAAAAACCAAGCTTGTCAAAACTATTGAAGGTACATGTAGTTAGATGTGTCTGAAGCTTGTAGGCCTACTAGCATGAAACCATCTTTTGACCAGGATAAATACCAGGAGTCTTATTCCCTTAAACTTAATTCAAGAGGAGATCATAATTATGGTCACCATGGGGCCTATTTTCTGTGAGGACATAGCGCCTTCTATCGACTCACTCGAAAGTATTGGGAGAGAACCGAACATTGTCGGCTCTGGAGATGCGAGGACATAGAAGATCGGGGGGTAAACCTAAGGGTGTTGATGATTGGCGTACCCAGTTCGTCCGGCAGCCATTCCCTGGGATATGCTCCCGATTACTACTAGCCCTTGGCGCACACAGGGATGCACTTTGGCCCTTCTCGAGGAAAGCGAAATCCAGAGTGGACGGACCCGCTGTTCGCAGCATTTATAGGAAGGCTCGAAGGCGCTGAGGGTGATCTGCCTGACAGACTTTGGTTTTTGGCCCTTTGAAGAGCCAGTATGCTTTTCCCATGAAATTGATTCAAGAGGAGGTTAATCTTGTCTCATTCCTGGCACACATACTAGCTAGTTTCATCGCCAGGTCCCATGAAACGATGATATCATATCCAGAATAATGGTAGCGCTGTCATTGTCTACCCCACTGCAGCCTCCATTGTTTTAGGCCATCCATCTTCTTAATGCCCCATTCCACAAATACACACTCTCCACATCATAGCATTTCAGTATTCAATGAAAATTGTAATCTAAAACAATGTCCCATTTATGCGTATGCTACGGCCAGAGCTCAGCATACCATATCGCATAATCTGCAAGTTTATATCGTACCATCAATTTCCTTGGAGCGTAGATGCAATATCAACTGGAGCACATTACGTATCAACTCCATGACTTGCATCTCTAGATCATATTATTAGGAACTAACCCAGAGGCATTGACTGGTATAAGAGAGCAGGCAGTTGTACATTCCACGCTTGATGATAATCACGTAGGCCTATAGACCATTCTCAAATTGATGTACCGTAAATGACAAAGATCTGTGCACTTCCGCCAAAATCGCAACCACAACCTCGGTCTGAAACTGAATGACGTGACGTGGAGAACCCCACGACAGTGACTTCCAAGACGTTGCGTCAGAGTCGACCGTTGCTGAATCATGGATTGCGTCATGTCACCCGATTTCAGATCGAGGTTGTGGTTGCGATTTTGGCGGAAGTGTGCAGATCCGTGAATTCGAGAATCGTCTATACTCTGACAGATATCTTGGAAGGGGAGTTTGAACTGTCAGTCTTTTTGTTGGGAGTTTCATTCCTACCCAGCAATTTCGGCCAATTATGTACATGTACCAATATCCTTCATCGAAAATCATTTAATCACATTATCTTTTTGTAATTGTGTGACGGGGTGAAAGGGTATTTTAAGTCAGTTGAGGGTGTAAAAATGTTATCTAGATGGTTCAAAAATTCACCGTTGAAAATAAATTGTAAGTCATTGGCCTTATTGATAGCACCCAATATGACCTAATTGTGCCCAATGACCTCATTGCATCCAATCTGACCTAATTACACTCAGTATGACCTGATTGCACTCATTCTGACCTAATTGCACACAATATGACCTAATTGCACACAATGACCTAATTTTGAAAAGGTAACTTTAATGGATAGAAGATATCGGCTAATTACACCCAAGATGACCTGATTGCACTCATTCTGACCTAATTCCACACAATATGACCTAATTGCACCCAATGACCTAATTTTGAAAAGGTACTTTAAGGGATTGAAGATGTCAGCTGGATGGTGTTGAGAATTTTACCACTGAAGTAAATTGAAAGAGACATCATTGGCCTTTTTCAACACCCGTACCGTCAAAATAGTGTTTTGTACATTCCATAACGTGTCATTACACTAGAGTATACAGTTTTGTGCACGTCTGAATACAGGAGTGTGCAGTTTTGCACATGGCATGTAACATGACATTGTACAGTTCAAGTTGTACGTATTTTCTGAAATTGAAACAGACTGTAGATCATCATTATTTGGTTATAATCAGATCACTGTCTATGCTTCTAGAGTAATATACCCAGCCGACAGTCATTAAATCTTCATATAGTTTGTAAAATGCTTCATTTATGGCTGGGAAATATGGATTTAGTAATTAGAGTTGAGGCTATGAGCTGGTCCTGTGGCTGCTACTGACTGCAATTCAATAATTCAAGAAAGGTTTTAGTACGTCCCTGAGTAACTTGAAATGCAACTGAGGTCTCAGGAGTGCAAATAACTGGTACATGCAGCAGTATTGTTCATTTCTCATTTTTTGCCCCGGCTGATCAAAGGTCTGTCCACGTAGATTGCACTTCTGTTCATTGGCAGCGGCGTTCTACCCAGGCCTTTTAAACAGGGCGGTACCACCCTGTTCAGAATTCAGATGTCATTTTACCACCTTGTTTAAATTTTTACCACCCTGTTTGAAAATGTAACTTGCAGTGCATTTTCTATTACACCACCCTGTTAGAATTTCACTCAACCCTGTTGGAAAATCCAGGGCCTTAAAATCATAGGAACAT
Organism: Notospermus geniculatus; assembly: GCA_002633025.1. Lineage (NCBI taxonomy): Eukaryota > Metazoa > Nemertea > Pilidiophora > Heteronemertea > Lineidae > Notospermus > Notospermus geniculatus. The sequence goes on from NMRB01000073.1 coordinate 153,865, forward strand.
GCAGTCATCCCACCCTGTTTGGAAAAATTCCTGGCTAGAACACTGGGCAATAGTTGCATAAGCATGCACACCAAAACAGGATTCCATGCGTGCAGTTCCCGCAAGCCAATGGCTCTCAACACTTATTTAGTGAAGCGTCCGCGCAGAAAATGTGTGGATGGTTCATTGAAATGGTGTTGAAAGCAATTGACTCGCAGAAACCACACTGGAATTCGGTTTGACCTTGGCCTAGCAACTTCAGCGGCCCTCTAGTTTTTTTAGCCCGCTTGGCCGCAAGGCCCAGCAGGGCTTATGCTGTGGTTGGGGTCATTGAGTGGTGGTCTGTCGTGCGTCAGTACGTACGTACGTACGTACGTCCGTAAACTTTGGTTTGTTAGCGCTCTAGCGCCTTTATTTTTTGACGAATCTTTTTGGCCTTTGGTGGGTGTATATATGGGCCTAAGATCTAGGTCGAGTTCGATTTTGAGCACGGTTGGATTCCTATTTTGGCCTCCAGGGGGCGTTTTGTGAAAAATTACAAAGGGCTATATTTTGATAATGGTTTGAGTTATTGTGTTGAAACTTTGTACACATGTACCTCAAGGTTATAGCAACTTACAGATAGCATTTCGGTGAAATCTGGTTCTTGACATTGCCACCAGGGGGCCAAAATCAAAATCACCTAAAGTGCCATTTCTCCCTAACTACGAGACGGATCTTCATCAAATTTTTATCATGGGTATATCTAATGAGGATACATAACACTATACCCCAGTTTTTAATTTGACCTAATTTTCTAGGTCACAGAGGTCAAAGTTTGTCTGAAGTTACGAAATTGGCACTTCTTGTAATGGTTTCAGCTATTCCTTTGAAACTTTGCACATATCTACATGTACCTCTAGGCTATAGCAACTCACACACAAAATTTTGGCGAAATCTGGTTCTCGACTTTGCCACTAGGGGGCCAAAACTAAAAACGGATCTTCATCAACTTGTTACCCAATGATACATTTATATGGCAATTTGGCATGTTTGTACTTACGATATGGCTTAAGTGAGATTGCTGATGATTCGTACAACTATGCTGTCAAGCCAAGCGGGCACAGTGCCATTGGCACTATTTTTTCATTTGATTTGATTTGAGAGCCCGTGCTGGATGGTCAATGGTGAAAACCTGTTGCCTGGTCATCAGACCTCGACAGGAGGTGACAACCGGCACCAACTGTTTTGGCAACAATAGTTTTCAGGAGAGTTCCTGACCCTAGCATACGAGGTGATCAGTGGCGAAAATCATGGCCAGTCCTCGTGTGCGGTAGGCTTTAAGTGTTAAGTCCTCTTCCACAGCTGTTACTATAAATTTCAAGAGCCTTGAAGTCTATGGTCTGCTCTAACTCCGCTTGACCCTCGAGAGTGCCAATTACTACTTGTACTTCTGGATGTCCAGTGGTTTGGTATTCTGTAGTGTAATCGTGATATTTCTGAACTTTATCAAAATTAATTCAGTACCGGTACTTGTGCTGTTGTTATTGTCTCACGGAATGAAGCCCAATTCATACTTCGACGCACGACCGTTGGCGTCCGCCACGCGATCAAAATCTGGACGCCGACGTCGCGGAGTTCATTCATATTCCAGTGTACTTCAGTGACAGCGACGCGTTATGAAATGACTTAAGTAATTACAGTCTCGCGATCGGACGCCGACCAAATCGCATGACGGGGTCGGCGTCGAATGCAAGGTCGCATGTCGGTCGCCGGCGACAGGCGTGTGTCGAAGTATAACTAGGCTTGACAACCCTTCCTGGCGACCGTAGATCAGTTGAGGAAGCTGGTTGTGGCATTCTTCAGCATTGTGTCACCACATCCCCTTCAAAAAGCTGTCGTGATGAGATGGCCCCTCGATGGGGACAATCCCTTTCATCATTCATAAGGAGATCAGGCCAGCAGCCAACGAGGTGATACACTGATACTGACTCTGTTGAATTTTTAAATGAAATTGGTTTCTAGTCTGTGTTTGTGGTATCGTTGTGCATTGTCTCAGTTGCATGTGAAGTTTCAGTCTGTGCAAAATCTTACCTTTCCGGATTGAAAGACCTCACATTGATGAAGACTCTAAGCTCGCAGTGCATTGGTGTAGAAATCTTTCAGTCTGTGCCAAAGTCCTTCCATTCTGGATTGAAAGACCTACATATTGGTGATGATTGCAGTTGTATATTCTAAGCAGCCCGTACACGTTGCACAATTGACCTACCTTTATCTGTGTACCTTCCGCGTACGTCACGCAGAAGATACGCTTCAGTTCATTGCGTATGGTACGGGTGCATTACGCGTCTCTTCTGTGTGACGTCCGCGCACCACGGGTGAATGACGTTACGTCTTCACTGTGTGCCTTTCGCGGCGTTGGGCGATGTCCGCGGAAGCTACGAGGACGGTACACACATGACGGCGGAGACGCTGCATGTGGTACACGGATGGTGCGTGGCGCAGAAGGGACGTCAATTGTGCAACGTACTGTAATATGTTTCACTGGATTTGTAGTTTTATAAATTATACCCTTGTATGTTTTGGTGCCCTAATGCCTGGTCCCTCCTGGCGGTCCAGTCGAACCGTCTGCTGCAGAAGACAGGATGGCTGACTGCGTATACTCCTGAAACATGCACTTAAATAATCCAGTAGTTAAATTCTGAATAGGAGAGACACTAGCTAAAGAAAGCCAAAGGTCGCATTGATTTTCGTCGTGGGCTATCGAACATTATGCTATCATCTGATCCATTATCCTCATCAATTCTGGGCAGCCTCCAAAATAGACTTCTGCATCAAAAATGATTGGATTATTAGCTGTGGACAGAAACACACATATTTACTCACCATTTTGAACTGGCCTGCATCAGTAATAGGCTCTTAGTGAATGGGGGTTGGGAAGAGGTGTTGAAGTGTTGGAACATATTCTGGAACGCTTTCTGACCATGATTTCTTGGTCTTAGGTGCCTATACAGGTCGACATTGCGTCTTGAAGCAACTCGCGACAACCAGCTTTCCGGCGATGGAAGCAACTCGGAGTGACTGATCCTTTGCCGATTTTGTCAATCTGTGCGTGCTTGCGTCTCCGAGCAACTGCCGGATCCGCTAGTTGAGCGTGCCGTTCGAGGAATTTGCCAGTTGCTCGGAATTCCTCTCAATCGCTGAAATGTCGACCTGCGCATGGTAATTTCTGATCTGCGATGGATCCTTCGAGTTGCTTCAAGACACAATGTCGACCTGTAGGCACCTTTCGTCCAGTAAGTTCTCTGCAAGAGCACTTATTTTGGCTTGATGAGGTGGTGGTGGGGGGGGGGGGCAGTACCTGCATATTGTCAATGATCAGGTGAAAGGGTTGTCCAGAAAAGGTGTCCCTGAACAAATGGTAAACAATCGAAATGAGGCTGTTTGAGAGACACTTTTTTTGGGCCTCCCTGTAGTGCACTGAAGTGCTGCAGTGGCTGATGGGACATATTTTGAAGGATCTCGGACCAGGATTTNATCGGCAATATGCATTTGCACTCAACCGTACGCACATACATTTTCCAACCGGCATCCCCGCTGAAATTGTTCCTTGATCTTCTGGCCTCTAGGCTTTCAAATAAGCAGTCTTAGACCATTTATTAACCTCGAGCGGTTAGATTAGCTAGGATCTAAACATTAGTTTTGGTTGTATAGCGGCGCTACCTGAATTTTTCTTTCACAGTTCCCCTGGGTCTTCAACTCTCTATCTCTCTATGGTTTGTTTATTTCCTCCTTGGAAGCAGACGGGTTCCCCTCTTGTTCATCGTAGTTGCAGTCAACTTCCATTGTTTATAAATGTTGGTGTGTGTTTGTGGATATGTATCTGATGTACAGAGAAGGTGTTATGATGAAGCTTATACTTCTCCACGGGTCAGCTAAGTAGGCTCCAGGCTGTTAGTAAAGCCTACTGGGGTGCCTGTAATGGTTGGTAATTGGGAATCACTTATGTTTCACTTAAGCAGAGTGTTTGTGTGAAGGGTTTACAAGCAGTAAGAAACTTGAAAATTTGAAAGTTTGAGGTAACGAAATGAAATTTTGTTGCTGAAGTACGCTTGTCTAGAGGTGAAATTATTGAATCTAGGTAAAAAAGGCAGGGAAAAAGCATAGATAAAAAGGCACCAGGTAAAAAGGCACTGGATGAAAAGGCACCAGAGATAACGGCACGGGAAAAAGAACGATGAACAGGCGTGGATCCACGGGAAGGGGGGGAGGTGCACCCAAGCCCCCCGAAAGGGGGGGCGTGGGTGCACTGTGAAATCAACTGTGAAATTCTGAAATTTGGAGCAAATCATTGAAATTCACCACAGATTTCAATGTTTCTGCACAATGCGCCCCCACTTTCCCAAAATCCTGGATCCACCCCTGAGGAAAAAGGCACAACATTTTATAGGCCTATATTGCAAAGATATGCCTTCATCATAATGTTTTGCTCATTTCTTGCCCCTGAACCTTCTCTGGATCTCGGCCCCTATCATTTTTCGGATATTTTCGCAAAATCAACTTTGATATCAGTAGCCCTTGTCTTGGTCTTCATGACCCTGACCAAACCGAACCATAAGGCTTACAATAATAAAGATGTTTTCCTACAAATTAGACATTCCTTGGCGTTATAAATCTTGGTTTTCTCCCAACTGCTCCGACCATCTCATTACGGACATGTAGTACAGCTTTACTACAGCCTCACCTCTCAGCCATCACTCTTTATGGTCCATTACTTTGCTTATACATTGATTGCTTGCCTCTCTAGTTTTTGTGAGCACTGGCCGTGCAGATATTTGCATTCATTTTTCGAGATATGGACCAGAGTTATATGGTACGATGATATGAGTGATCTCTGATTATTGTGGTTGGTCGAATGCGCAGACGGTCACCTGACCTGACCGGCTTTGTCCACTGAGTAAGGATGTAATACGTGATTATAATACACGTTTGTTTTTGCTGTGATCTCTATGTATCCAATTTTATATCAACTTTTGTGTAACATGAATTGATCACCAAAGATATGTGACAGTTTTGTTGAAAAGGTGTTAGGTAGGCCAGGCTCATTTTCCTTAATCTGGTCTACTTTGATTGGAAAAAAATACAAAAAACCCTTTTTTTCTTGAAATTGCTTCTGTTTTTTCAACAAAGTCAGTTTGAAATGGAATATTGTTACTAGAGATAAGAGATTACGTTGACATTTTCGTGACATTTTCGTGGTATATACCAGTCACGGTACTTTTTTTGGTTCCTTGAGTATCTAGTGGTCATGACTTGGTAGAATGTTTCCCCCAAAAAAATTGCGAGGTAAAAACAGTGGTTTGATATGTCAGTGTTCTCCACGGGTTTTGGTCTAAGAGGGGCGGCGGTGGGCCTGGTGCCAAAGGCACTGCACGAGGTGCCAAAGGTGCCTTCTGGCGGGGG
>NMRB01000073.1:159302-195084 GCA_002633025.1 Notospermus geniculatus
CCACCCCCAGCGAAATTTGGATTTTAGGTGCTCTGAGATGCATTTTCTGAGCATCTGAGATGCATAATTGAGCGGTCTAAAATCATAAATATCTGGGCGGACGAATTTTTAAGAGGGGCGGATTTTGCTGTCGGTATTTTTAAGAGGGGCGGGCCACCCTTTATTTAACTGGTGTGGAGAACACTGTATGTCATTTGAAAATTTCAAGCCAGGGTTACCTTATACTAGCTGACAGTACTAAACAATGCACAAAAAAAAATAGGAATAAAATGCTGAACATGTTCTAACAGAGTTAAACGTCGATGTTTTTCTACTTCATTTGAAGGGTAGGACTGAAATTGTCGAGTTTTTCATCATCTTCGTCGAGTTTAATTGGCCTAATGAAGTAGACAGCTTGTTTTCAACATAATGTGACACTTCAGTTTGAAATCACAAGAAAAATTTCTTTCAACTAAGTACCTATTTGAGATATTGAACCAGCACATCAGCTGCAGTTTTCTTCATGTCTTTAACGAAAATTGCTGCATTGTGAACTTAGCTTGATTAAACTAATGCTACTAAGGAAGTTGATGCTACCATCAAACAGCCATCACCGCTGCAACTAACTGCTTGTTGCAGTCATCAGACTAAAAAAGACACTCTGTCTTTTTGTCTTACGTTTTTTTCTGGGTTCTATGTTTTCACCTCGCTCCGACTCGAACATAATGATTTTTTTCTGCAACTCTAAATTGTTGAAGGGCCGTATTCAAAAAGGGTGATCATTGCGCAATTAAGACTTAGATGCGTGGAACAGCACTAAATGCACACACTTCCACCATGCATTTGACGAAGTTACATGCGTCTAAGTCTTAAACACCCTTTTTGAATACGGCCCTTAGTGTTTAAGGAGCCTACCTATTTCTGCTTAATAATTCTTCGTACATTTGGCTCAAACCCCTCTTGAAAGTAAACCCAGACTCCCTTTTATTTTGACCCTTCTGTTGAAGGGATGGGAAGGGGGACTTCACAAACCAGGTGATCACTTATACAGTACAGGTCACAGTTGACATCCCTACGGCTTCGCGTAAGTTACACGTAAGTTATGCGTAACTTACGGCTTTGGTTTCGCGTAACTCACTGCGTAACTCGCCAAAATCGCGTAACTCGCCTCGTAAATCATTGCGTACCTAGCGAAATTCGCGTAACTCACCTCGTAAGTTACGCTCGTGAGTTGTTGCGTAAGTTACGAGTGACTTACGCGAAACTTACGCGAATTTAGGGATGTCAATTGTGACCTGTACTGTAAGTGTCCTATACAGTTGTCATTAAAATTTAATAAATTTCAATCCTGTCAAAGATGCATGACGAACAGCATCTTCCCAGATGTATCCGCAGTCATTTTTCCAGTGACAATAGCACCCTTCAGCCAGATTATGTCAAAATATTGTCGACTGAAGAATGCAACTCCTCAGCCACCTGTCAGATGACATGTGCAAGGTGGTAAATTATCAATCACAACAAGCCGTCAGGACAACAGACGACCCTCGAACATGACTCCACGAACCCTCAACTCCACCCTCCCCAAACAAACTGTCCCCGCGATTTACCTTCCTGCCAAAACACACGATAACCCAACATTAATAAACGCTACACCTTTTGTTACAGTGGCTGGTCTTGGCGAGCTAATAGTGAAATACCAGTGTAAAGGATGGCAGAAATTGCTGTGTATACCCCATTCATAGTATTATTTCTATATCATTAGCTGAATAAATGGCTATTATCTTTCAAAAGCACTGTGGGTGGAAGCAGAAAGGCTCTGAAGATAAGTGTAAATTTGATTAGCGGATAATACTGCAATGGCTTCTGTCACTGAATAGCGCAGGGTGGTTTGTACCGGCTCAGCTGAGGGAGTTATTCACAAGGGGCAAAGGATTAGAGAGGGGGAGACTTAATCCATTTCAGCCAACAACTTAACAAATTACTCATCATAAAGGGGATTCCCGTGGCTGGGAATAGATGGGTTATCCCAGGTATGGGGGAAACTGTAATGCACTTGTGTGGTGTTGTATCAACTGGGATTATTCAGTATCAGATCGGGAGTAAAATCTATGGAAAAGTAAATATGTATCCAACTGTAAAGCCTAGGTCACATATCCACTCCGGGGCCCGTACGGCGAGTAAAAACAGATATTTTGGCCAATTTCTATGGTGCCCAGTTTGATCTAGTTTAATTTCCGCTTATCTATTGAGGCGATTTCAGCATAATTCATCTTAGATCCGAGTTTCAGTCTCAAAAATCCACTGCAAGCCGCTGGGTGGGGAAAATCGTACGGCGCCCGGTGCATTTGTGACCTAGGCTTTAGTGATGATTCCTTCTCTAGTGAGCAGGATGCGGAAAGGATAGCTTCGAAGTTAGTCACCTGGGCCCATATTTTCAAAGCTAAAATGCATTTTAGTCCAGCACTTGCATGCCTATAAGCATGCAAGCGCTGGACTAAAATACATTTTAGCGTTAAAACAGCTTTGAAAATATGGGCCCTGATGTCCAATCCCTACAACACCCGCTTGGAACAAAATCAACCACCCCATATTAAGAAGTAAGAAGAAAAATTTCCAAATTCATTGTTAAAACTGAGAGTAGGTGAAATGGAGAGTAGGCGAAATGGAGAGTAGGCAAAATGGAGAATAGGCGAAATGGGGAGGTAGGCAAAATGGGGAGTAGGCAAAATGGGGAGTTTTTGTAGGCGAAATGGAGAGTAGGCGAAATGGGGGTAGGCGAAATGGCGATACACCGCGGAAAAGATGTTGTTATGTCACTCGCACTATACAAATTTTGTTTTGAAACAGTGATCGGTAAATGGTCCCCACATTGCCAGATATCAGAATATTGTGATGACCAATGGCCCCAAGCTTCAAATTAACAAAAACATCAGTTTTGGGCTGGGATATTGTTGCAATATTCTTTGTTGAGATTCTAGCAAGGATATGACAGCAAATTCTTCATCAAAGTGAAGAAAAAGAGGAGCATTCCTGATGGAAATATTTCTCCAAATTTCTTTTCAAAAGTGAATCTTCTAATTGCTGGCAATTTGCGAGGGTCTATATCTTTGTTAGACGGAGGCTTTATGTTGGTCAGTAACTCCACTGCATGGGTAACACCATTGTGTGAGTCAAATAGTCATTGATTACATTTGCTGAATACTTTGCTTACGGGCATTGTTCCTTGATATGATTTGTACCAAGACCGTGTGCTGAGCAAGTTTTACTCTAATGGTTAGATAATGCTGCATAGTGGTGAACTGAGGTGAAGCAAGGTTGTTACATTGTATCCAGGCGTACCACTTCGGTCCATTGACTTTCATTAGATTAACCTGCATCAGTGGACCACAACCTTTACAAAAGATAGAAGAGGATAAGAGGGTTTAGACAGATTATCTCTTTTAGACCCTGGGGTGAGGATGTCTGGGTATCCCTGCTGTGGGACATGGAAGAGGAATTTTTTTGGTGGTCTATTGGAAGGCTAACCCACAGGGAAAAATTCTGCACTGGCATGACTGGTCTCTTCTGTCCTTAAATCCAAGCGTACTTCGCACTTGCGACTGGAAGTAACTGATCTGATCAGTCGCTAGTGATGTACACACTGCGCGTACATCGCGAATTCAGCAACTCGGTAAAACTAGGAGGATCCAATCAGTTGTCATGTCCTGACTGCGCCGATCACACTTGCGACTGGCAGCAACTCAGGGACTCATCCGGGGCATTTAGACTNCCAGTTCTTTTCAAAAGGGAATTTTCCAATTGCTGGCAATTTGCAAGGGTCTGTATCATTAGCCCTTGTTACACTACATAAAAAACCCGTGTCGAACCCGGGTTTTTTCTGTCCACACCTGTTAAAAACGCGGTGTAATAATCCCCTCCGAGCTCGAATGGGTTTTGGAGGGCTTAATTTAGGTCCCCGTCACAAAATTTGAGTAGTGTTGACGGGCACCGGGCCTCGGGAGGGATTTTTCAGAGCCGGGCTAGACCCGGGTGTCAAAAAACCCGGGGATTTCTATGTAGTGTAACCACGGCTATTCTTTGTTGAGATTCTAGCAAGGATATGACAACAAATTCTTCATCAAAGTGAAGAAAAAGAGGAGCATTCCTGATGGAAACATTTTACCAAACTTCTTTTCAAAAGTGAATTGAGGGTCTGTATCATTGTCAGACCAAGGCTTTATGTTGGTCAGAAACTCCACTGCATGGGTAACACCATTGTGTGAGTCAAATAGTCATTGATTACATTTGCTGAATACTTTGCTTACGGGCATTGTTCCTTGATATGATTTGTACCAAGACTGTGTTCTGAGCAAGTTTTACTCTAATGGTTAGATAATGCTGCATAGTGGTGAACTGAGGTGAAGCAAGGTTGTTACATTGTATCCAGGCGTACCACTTCGGTCCATTGACTTTCATTAGATTAACCTGCATCAGTGGACCACAACCTTTACAAAAGATAGAAGAGGATAAGAGGGTTTAGACAGATTATCTCTTTTAGACCCTGGGGTGGGGATGTCTGGGTATCCCTGCTGTGGGACATGGAAGAGGAATTTTTTTGGTGGTCTATTGGAAGGCTAAGCCACAGGGAAAAATTCTGCACTGGCATGACTGGTCTCTTCTGTCCTTAAATCCAAGTGTACGTCGCACTTGCGACTGGAGTAACTGATCTGAACAGTCGCTAGTGATGTACACACTGCGCGTACATCGCAAATTCAGCAACTCGGTAAAACTAGAAGGATCCAATCAGTCGTCACGTCTTGACTGTGTACATCACACTTGCGACTGGCAGCAACTCAGGTCATCCGGGGCATTTAGACTCGACGAGACTAGGCTTCGTTCAGAAAACTGGCACTGATCAGTCGCAAGCCCGCATACATTGCAGCGACTGAATGAAACTGGGTACAACTAGTCGCAAGAAGTTGATCGTGTGCAACTTGCGGCGACTGGCAAAATCTCAGTTCCAGCGAGTCGCAAGGGTGCGTACATCGACTATTTCTGGCGACTGATCAGTCGCCTCCAGTTCCAGCTAGATCCTCCCAGTCGCCAGTAGCTCAGTGGCGACTGGTTGTCTCCAGTCGCAAGTGTGATGTACGCTGGGCTTAAGGGGTGGGGCTTGAAACATGAAGACCAATGAGATCTCCTAATTTGAGATTTGAGATTCTGACCTTGGATGAGGCAGTATTTTTTACCGTAACACTATATTCAAACATTGAAAATGTCACCCGCATCGAATAATTCTTTTGTTACGGTGTTAAGAATTATTCATTTCAAAAACTTCTACGTTTGAGGATCACTTGAATTTCTACCCTCCCCCATCAAAATATTGACAAAACATATTTGAGAAACATATGCAGTGGTTCTTGACACAGCGGCACTTGAACTTTAAATTTGAGTTTCAATGCCGTAAACTCTGAATGCGTACTTCATTGGTGTCTTCAGATAGCTTCACAGAACATTGTAACCGTTGATGAATTACAATACTTGGCCATTTTCATAAATTTATATAATGAAGGTGGGTTTATCATGAAAATATCACTGTCTATCCCATTCACTTGCCTTTGACTTGCTCCTCTTTTGAGCGGAATCAAACTGGGTCAGTCTTTATTGATCAAAATTAAATTGATCCAAACTATGTTGCCCTATTTTAATACTTCAATGCTGAATGAACCAGTGCATAGCTTTGCTCCGTAAGGCCATAAAATGAATTTTAGATGGATGGACAAAATTTGCCTGGTTTGAGGAACCTGTGATATTTTGTCATCCAAAGCAAGGAGCTTCCAAACAAGACCGTGATTTTACAAGGTGGCTATGTAAAATTCTATGATGTGCTGCACACAAACGTCAGGGCACCCAAGAGAATGCCTTCTAGCTGCATACCAGCTATGAACAGATACATAACACATATGCATTCTGAATATTTCTGCTTCCAAAACAGGCAGTGCCTCCTTCCAGCTGCATGAAGGGTTTCGGCCTCATGGGTCTGATCATTTATCCCCTTATGAGAGTTAGTGGGCCTAAAACTGCCAGACTTTTGTCCCCGAAAATTGTTAAAGCAAATGGTAAAAACCCCTTGACGTTACAGTACGTTGCACAATTGACCTCCCTTCCGCACCGTGCACCATCCGCATACCACATGGAGCATCATGCACGTACCGTCCTCGTATCTTCTGTGGACATCGTGCGCCGCCGCGAAAGGCACACAGTGAAGACGTAACGTCATTCGCCCATGGTGCGGAGACGTCACGCAGAAGAGACGCGTGACGTCTTCGTACCATACGCAATGAACTGAAGCGTACCTTCCGTGTGACGTACGCGGAAGGTATGCCTATCAAGTTAGGTCAATTGTGCAACATACTGCAGTTGTTGAAATTGGCAGGTTTTTTCGTACACCTACAGTACAGGTCACAATTGATATCCCTACAGCTTCGCGTAAGTTACTCGTAAGTTATGCGTAACTTACGGCTTTGGTTTCGCGTAACTCACTGCGTAACTCGCCAAAATCGCGTAATTTGCCTCGTAAATCATTGCGTACCTAGCGAAATTCGCGTAACTCACCTCGTAAGTTACGCTCGTGAGTTGTTGCGTAAGTTACGAGTGACTTACGCGAAACTTACGCGAATTTAGGGATGTCAATTGTGACCTGTACTGTAGTATGAAGTTTATTGTTTCAACAGTGCTTCAGACAAAATGAAAAATACACAAGCATACCGTCATGGGATTATTAAAGCTTGAACCCACGCAACAGTGTTTCCTTATCACGAGCGCTATACTGCCATTCGATGAACGTACTCTCTTTGGCCTAGCCCAAGGCATTTGGGTTATGCTTGCGTTAACTTGTTCTATTGCTTCTATTCAATTTCAATAAAAAGCGCATCATTCAAGAACGTATTTGAAAATGACGAGCACAAGTCATAAGTCATGTAAGCAACTTGTTGGATTGTCCTCTGTTGAAAGTGAAAGGATAAATAAGAATGGAAGATTATCTGAAAAGTTTGAATTTGAAATGGCACATTGTGTCCTTTCAAATGATATTTGTGGGACTTATAGGGAATATTGTTTATTGAGATGTATTCAAATTTTTCAAGCATTTTCAGTGACAATTACTGCAGGCCTTCTTCCGAGACATCAATCATAGTGGGCACATTCTTTCCTGTAGTGTCCTTGCAGGTCTAAAACAGAAAAAAAATTTGCCTGGGGCGACAGACGTGCCTGAAGGCATGATCCTCAGCTAAAACATGGAGGATTGTAGGATAAATCACTTTTTGGTTGTTTTGGCTTCACCTACATGTATAGATACAAACTTGTAAAGCCAGGCGTACATCGCACTTGCGACTGGAAGTAACTGATCTGATCAGTCGCTGGTGATGTATGTGCTCAGCTGCGCGCACATCGCAAATTCAGCAACTCAGTAAAACTAGGAGGATCCAATCAGTCGTCATGTCCTGACTGCGTCCACCTCACTTGCGACTGGCAGCAACTCAGGTAGCATCCGGGTCATTGAGACTCGAGGAGACTAGGTTTTGTTCAGAAAACTGGCACTGATCAGTCGCAAGCCTGTGTACATCGCAGCCACTGAACGAAACTGGGTACAACTAGTTGCTAGAAAGTTGAACATATGTGCAACTCACGGTGACTGTCGAAATCTCAGTTCCAGCGAGTCGCAAGGGTGCGTACATCGACCATTTCTGGCGACTGATCAGTCGCCTCCAGTTCCAGCTAGATCCACCCAGTCGCCAGTAGCTCAGTGGCGACTAGTTGTCTCCTGTCGCAAGTGTGATGTACGCTAGGCTTTAGAGCCAGTATGAGAAAGTTTGCCGTAGTTTGCCTCAGATCCAAACGTGTTGGAGCCATTACGAGGAAGTAATTGCTGCAGTTTGTATTATTATATATCTGCAGTACATGAAAGATGCATCTCACCGCCTCCCGTAGTGGGGTATTCATACTTTTTCGAGTACAGTTGAAATAAATATTGCAGGAATATTACTTGAAAGTATAATGGGTTCATTATGAGTGGCGCCATGCCAGCTCATTATAAAACCACTACCGCTATGCTGTGCCTGCCAAATCATTTATACCAGCTTCGAAATATGAAAAGTCGAAAAATATCTACAAGTGTATGAATTCAAAGATACATTGTAGGACCACCCAGTGCCGCCACTGTGAGAGTTTTCAACAGGACTGTCATTGAATGTGGAGGATACTCAAGTACCATGGAGCGGTGGTCTGTGTAGGCGATGGTGATGCGGATGTCTGTGTGGTCTTTGCAGCGAGTCGTCTTTGGTTGTGGAAGGATCATCCATGTTGACCGAACTGTGAAGGTCGTTGAAGCCCCTATCCAAGGCTGTAATGCAACACAGCCTGAACTATCATAAACCTACCACTCTCTGTTTTACTTTTCATGAGGATTGTGCTTACAGTGTGGACTTCAAAATGACAGCGAAATGAGTTTAGGCGAAATAGGAGTAGGCGAAATGGGATGACACCATAATAAAAGGAGTCATCCTCCAGAAATTTGCACAATTGATCTACCTTTATCCGTGTACGTCACGCGGAATGTACGCTTCAGTTCATTGCGAGGCGTACAGGTGCTTCACTTGTCTCTTCTGCGTGACGTTCGTGCACCACTGGCGAATGACTACGTCTTCACTGCGTGCCTTTCACGGCGGCGCGTGACGTCCGCGGAAGATATGAGGACGGTACGTGCATGACACTGCATGTGGTACGCGGATGGTGCGCGGTGCAGAAGGGAAGTCAATTGTGCAACGTACTGTAGTGATCCTTTTCAACTTAGGCCTACATGTACGTCTCATCACATCCAAATATCTAAAGTTTTGATTTGCGAATTTGGGCAACTTTAGTCTGGTTGCTAGTGGAGCCAGACAAGATGCGCTTTTGTTGGAGCAGGCCTGTATGGCAACTTTTTGGTAAAAATTCAAAGGAACCATGGACTGAGTGTGCCATACCTTTTCAATCGTTAAAATGTCTGTCTCTGTTGGGTGTGTTGATTTCATGACTGCATTCCATCAAACCTGTGTCATTTAATTGCTGCAGCATATGCGTTTAGTAATGGACTTTAATTGTGTCATATTGCACAAAATCCAGGGATATTGTTATTGTTATTATTATGTTTGAAATTTTTTAATCTCATCTGTATTTAGGGTCAAATGATTTATAGTTATTATCACAAAGTGTCGATTATTTGGCTCTTTTTAACGTTAGTTCATTGCATGCACATTCTGTACATGTATTCATAGCATTGGAATGTGATAACTCAGAAATCAAAATTAAAAATATTTACCGATGTTGGCTACTGGGACGGACTGAAAATCTGGCCAGATTTGTGAATTTACTAGATTGACAGGTATCGCCACCGAATGTGTGCGGAAGTGCCCCGCAGTCGGAATTTATGATCTATAAATCAGAAGTTAACATTCTTTATCATGAATCTACCATAAACCCTTCATTGGTTGTCACTTATATTGGCCAATTTACTTATTTATGAAATTATCATAGACAAATAATTGCATGGTTTTCATGAAATAAAACATTGAATTAGTATGCAGTGTATATCAGTGTATATAATATGTGATAACTGAGTGATAGAAACATTTTCATGGTGTTGGTTTTATGGACTTTCTTTCTTTATACGCTGTAAATGCTAAGTTCATCATGCAAAACATGTTTATGATTGCATGTAGATGAATGTAACAAACGTCAGCATATTTCATCTTTCCTAGATTCTGCTGAGCAGATGACACAGTGTTTAAATGGTGTTGACAAAATAACCAATTACTTGACCATGCAGGCAGTTCCAGCCGAATGGTAGGTTTGATGATGCTCCAATGGAGCCTATAGTTGCAGCCAGACACACCCAGCGCTGTGGACCCCTAAAGGCCCGTTTCCACTATAGCGGATTCCGCGGCGGTTTCCGGCAAGCGGCGCGGTTTTCACAGGGCTTTGGATAATCCTTCGATGGTTTAACAATACAAGATGGCCTATTGATTTTCCCAATGCCTGTGAAAACCGCTCCGCTCGCCGCAAAACGCAGCGGAATCCGCTATAGTGGAAACAGGCCTTTACTCTGCTGGAAGCCCGTAGAGTGCTGTGGTGGGATAGGGGCAACACCACAGGATTGGAGCGGGCTTCTGTCAAGTCTTAAGCCCCTTTCACACCGGACCTGTGTAGAGTTACGTTGCGCGGCGTACCAAGTACTCCGAAATTAGGCGTGCATACTGATGAAATAAATGTTGCAACACGCAGGATCGGCGTAGTCCCTGAACGCACACTAAGCAAAAGTACGCAACACTACGTCCTTCCATACGTTACACTACGTCAGCCTCAAAGAATTTTTCGTCGGACTGTCGAAGGGTAGTGTACTTGTGTATAGGCATGGCGTACAGTAGCATAGTGTTGTATACTTTTGCTTTGTGTGGGTTCAGGGACTACGCCGATCCTGTGCCTAGCAACATTTATTTCATGAGTAGGCAGCCTAATTTCAGGGTACTCGGTACAGTACAGGTCACAATTGACATCCCTAAATTCGCGCAAGTTACGCGTAAGTCACTCGTAACTTACGCAACAACTCACGAGCTGTGTTACGCGTAACTTACGAGGTGAGTTACGTGAATTTCACTAGCTACGCAGTGATTTACGAGGTGAGTTACGCGATTTTGGCGAGTTACGCGAAACGAAAGCCCTGAGTTACTCGTAAGTTACTCGTAAGTTACGCGAAGCCGTAGGGATGTCAATTGTGACCTGTACTGTACACCGCACATACACAACTTTACGCAGTCTGGTGTGAAAGGGGCCTATTGCTTGCCTCCATAGTATATTATGCAGCCAAATACCCTGAGTTGATTCTATACTGTGACTAGTGCCTCCCTAGGTGCATGACAGTCCATCAAACCACCGAGGAAAAAAAATTTGTCCCCCCATTAGTTCCCTCTGATGATGATCAGCCTTTGTAGACAGATAATATTTGTTTGTCTATTGACAGAACTTCAAATAACTGATAAATTAGTTTGCTCAATTGTGTGTCCCATTCCTGTGACCTAGTGTCCATATATCAAATGGGGTCATTTCCAACAATTGCCGTGGCCAAATAATCGGTATTTACATTTCAAAAATCACCCTGGCTAATGATCTTTGCATTGAATAGGGTGGCCAGGATCCCTTTGTCTTCGTATTCAATGAGCCGGGCTTTGCATCTGTTCTGTATTTTTCGCCAACATGGTCCACGCTGCAAGATGTGTATGAAAATAGAGTCGAAAAAAATTCCTTCTGTTGGGCGTTTTTGTCTAGCAGACTGCTCATCTGTTGATCACGATGACGGGTTCCGTGTTTTCCCAGGTCAAAAGATGCTTCTTGTTGAAGTTAGGGCGTAGAACGTCGAGGTGTCCAATAATTCTCCTCTAGAGTTCTGCCTGCCGCACATTGAACTTTTTTTTTTGAAAATTCAGATTCAAGGCTGACAGCACGCCTTTCAATTACATAGAATTGGTTGGACCCTTATTTCTTGGGCTATGGGCACTCTTTGCCCTGATAGGAATTGGAGATGTCTTAGATGTGATTTTGGCCATAATTCTGCCCAAAAAAATTACAACCTATAAGTCTGTTGAGAAACATCATGCGGCAACCAGTCAAGTTTCTTGCATGAAGTGTTGCCCAAGATACTTTATGGAAGAGTATAATGTGGAACAAGGTCAGTTTGAGAAATTAACCCTAATTTGGGCACACTTTTGACCAGTTACATTTTGGGCACATCAAATTTGCTAGGCCTTCTATGGCCTAGCCATGATGTAACTGAAAGGCCTGGACAGATCCAAATGAAGCCTTAATTGAGCATACTCAGAATATTTTAGGAAATTTGACTACTAAGTATGTACTCTGCAGATATAAGAATGTTTCAGTAAGTGGAGTGTCCCCTTCACCAGTGCCACCTATCATAGAGACGCTATAGTCTCACTGTGTAGTGATGGGATATCTTGACAGCATCCAACGGCCTTGTCTGCATCGCATCAATGTAAAAATGATGGCCAGCCCTTCATTTTGTTCAGATCATTGCAAGTCAACCTCCACCCCTGTAGTCAACATTGGACTCAGTCACGTCAGCATCCAGTTCTGGTCCAATCTGACATCAGCCGGTTTCACTTGACTCCCGTTCGTGCCCCTATACATTTTCCACACTATATTAGCCTGCACATCCCGCCTCAAACCATGATGCACTGTATCATTATATGCCAGGACTTAAATCTAGCATGTAGTGTTATTTTGAGTCAGCTCTGACAGACGCCGGGTGATTTATGAGCATAGTAACAGCGAACTGTTCATGATGCAAATAATAAAAATAGAAATTCACCTAGCCGCGACTTCAATAGAACCCTGACTGACTGCGTTACCATCTTGAATGCCATCGTTGGTTAAACCTGTTATTTCATCCTTGGTCAGAAGGGGTTGAACGCAATTATCATGACTTATCGATGTGTTCATAAAGCTAGCTTTTATGACCGTCATGTTTTATTATGATGACTTTTGTACTAAAATGCAGCAACTTGGTGTTGGTACGCCACCCAGTGTTTCCGCCAGAGGGGGGTACAGGGTGGTATGCCCCATCCTTAAAAAGTCAAAATTTGTGTTTTTGACCAAGAATTGTCAAATTTTCTCTTTGTCCCCCCCCCCCGCCTTAAAAACATTCCTGGCAGAAACACTGGTACTGAATGTTTAATAATTTTATACCGGTATGCATTTTACCTAGTGGGTGGGGGGGTCACACATAAAAAATGGCTTCAGGTAAGGTATATTGTGATGAGGTACTTAAAGGACGACGGTATGTGATCTCCGAGAGGTATTTTGACTGCCGACGTAGAGAGAGCCATCTAGCGGCAGTAATACCAACTCAAAAAAAAACATTACAAAATGTACGTAGTACATCGGGTCCATTTGCCGTAGTTAGTCCCTGGTGTTGGAGAGTGTGGGGGAGGGGCGTACGCCCCCCCCCCTATTTTTGGCACAGCAGTGATTTTTTAGCAAAAAATATTTAATCAGATAAAAATTTGAGTATTTTGCTCTCGGATGCCAGGAAATGCATCTAAAACGCTTAAATTGTCAAATTTTTCTGTGGGAGGACCCCAGACCCCCAATGGGCTTTGTGCTTTCGGTGCTCGCTACCTATGTCGAGCTATGCCCCCTTTCTGTCAATCCTGGATCTGGCCCTTGCTGCCATTGCCAGCTGCTGTTGGTGAAAATCCAGCGTGAGCACATCAGATAATGCCACGACTCGACACTACACAAGTCTCCCTCCCCAACAACTAGGGAAGCAGCAGATTTTGCAAGCCCGAAGGATTATGATTTGCCTTGGAGTTAGAAAAAGCTGTAAATAAATGCTTGGTGTCTCCGTGTCTCACTTCTGGAATTTCTTCCCTCAAGACCTGGCGGATATCAGATTTGGCCGATTATCCAGATGATGAAACTTGCACTGGAGTAAAACCGTGAATGCCGGCTTCGTCTAATCACTAAGACGGAGCGACATGTACCGAATCAATTTTCCTCCAAATCTGTGATGATTACAGTGGCCAGTTTGGTACAAGATGTTATCTGGCCGCAGAGGTCAAAAGAGAGCCAAAAACGATATCAGAATACAGTTAAATTCTGCATCAAAGTTGCAATATTGCCCTCGGACATGTTGCCGTTGATGTTATCAGTCAAGTTTTGAGACAAGAATTACAATGGTTGTCTGAGTGGAGCCAAGAAAATTGACTATGAAGTTATCGATTATTTTGAATGGTGTTCTGGTGTGTTAGTTCAAAAGTTGCCGTTATATTCAATCAAGTCCTTGTCTGTTCAACATGTGATCGCGTTCAGTCCTCAATTCACGGGAACAGAACTCACAATGAGGTCAGAATTGAAAGTCGTAACCCGACTCCCATCGGTCACCGCTTCACTAAAATGTTACATCTTCTACTTTTTGTTTTGAACCTGTCTTATTTGTATCCAACCAGTAAAGCTGAAAACAACACCTTGTTGTGTCATGTGATCGAGGGCTCTCGTCTGCTCTTGAAATGACAAAAACATGACAGTGTGTCAGCTCCTTGTTGAATGTGATCGAAGCTTCACAGATTAATTGTCGTCTGCTATCCTTGAATAATTTTTCTTTGCGTGTGTTAATCCCGTGTAAGAATTGCTACTCGGAGTCGCTGTCTACCGCTGCAGACGGCTGCATTCTTGACTCTTGAAGCGGGCTCTCAAATTGTTATTCTTTCACTAATTCGTACAATAAACCGCCCTGTGCTCTGCTGTGGGTTTCTCGTGGGAGGCGTTCTCATTCTTCGGCGGCCGTCTTTGACCAGGAGTTAACTGCGGCGTATTGTCCATCCCATAATGTTTTGCGACGTTCGGCATCTCTTGATGCGATGACGACGTCGTCTACAGGAACTTGTCCTTCATCCTTCATGCATGCAGAGGAGTTCGTCCACGTCATGATTATGACGATCCATCATTCTTCATACAGATTTTAATCATGAATGAATTTATAATTGGACACGTAATTCGATTGTCCTCTCCCAGGAGCTGTCAATGCCTTCTTTGATCTATGGTCATATGACCTGATCAAGGATCATTCCCGGCTGATATCCAATCGAAAAAGATGAATTACTCCGGCATGTCGTCAACTTATTTACAAGAATATGTGGGGGAGAGCATGCATTTTTTATCATCGATGCAGGAATCTTTGTTTGAGATTGAGGCCGACCTTTGGAATTAAAATCCATCTTTGGGACTTTCGGTGTTGGATCTGATTTCAACAAAATTCTCTGGTCAACTGTGTCCTGTCTCTTTGGGGGTGGTTGGGTGGGTGGGCCCTGTACTTTGGGGGGGGGATTCACCCTGTCTTAATTCCAGTGGTTAGGGTTATGGTTAGGGTTAGCTGATTGTACAGTACGTTGCAGAATTGACCTCCCTTCCGCACTGCGCATCATCTGCATACCATATGCAATGTCATGCGCGTACCATCCTGGTATCTTCCGTGGACATCGTGCGCCATCATGGAAGGCACACAGTGAAGGCGTAATGTCATTCGCCTGTGGTGCACGGACGTCACGCAGAAGAGACACGTGACGCACCCGTACCATACGCAATGAACTGAAGTGTACCCTCCGCGGAAGTGTACCCTCCGTGACGTCCGCGGAAGGTATGCGGATAAAGGTAGGTCAGTTGTGCAACGTACAGTATGAGGGGGCGTATTTGGAGAGGACAAAATGGAAATATAAACTCCTTGTTGGTGTTTTTGTCCCTAATCATGCCCAGGTCACATCAAAGTACCGATATACCCAAACATTCTTTAGTGATGGCAATAAATATTTTTTCGTTATATATATTATTTCGTGACATATCTCTCAAGCGATGCTTCTTCGCAATTTACCCCAGTAAAAATATTAATTGCTGATAGACAGTGTAGGAATATAGTACTCCCATTAATGAAGTCTGGACATTGGCCACCTCGTTAAAAGCATTAGTCTCGACCATGACAAAGCTAATATGGTATTATTACTAAAAGCTGTGCTCTTTGGAATTGGGTGGCAGACGGACTTGGTCGTGAAGGCCGAATCCCTTGACAGACAAATTTAGGAATCTGATGAAGATGTGTTGTGTTGTCAGTAGGAGTGGGCAGTGAGTGACCAATAGGTGTCACTACGACCCAATTCAGTGCATATCGCGGACCCATTCATTCTTGATCGAGCACCAATCACGTGGATTTTCCTGTGTATTGGTCCGCTAGAACTTTGCTGCCGTCTTTTGGCAATAAGCGCAGCTGACTGCTCCTATTGCATCTTGATTTCATGGTGATGCGGTAGGCCTATCATTAAAATTCTGGCATGGCAGTATTGCTACGGCACAGAATTCATCTTATGATGCCAGTTGAGCATCTAGCATACAGAGCTAACCCATGGCGCTAAGCAGAAAGGCACCAAGTCTCATGAGACCTCTTCAAAAAACCATTCTATAACCATTCGATGAAACAGGACAGACATTGCGATGTACTGGCTTCCACTGCTGCTGGTCTTGGCATTTTTGTAGTGGAATTTGGTGCAGATTCGGAAGTGTGCGGGGCAGGCATCTCTGACACACTTCATTTTTCTGATGGTTGGAAAATACTCGTTTTAGGCCGAGTGCCGGTGGGCATTTCTGCATCCTGGAGGGGGCCGTCCGGCGTCGACTTACAGTGGCAGAACCCTGGGGTAGATGTCCTTTTGGGGATAATGTTCCGGGGTGGGGGGATGTTGGCAAATATAAAGGAGGGAGATGTCCCAGAATCCTCTGTCAGTATGTTCCTTATCTGTGATCTGTATCCTTCCCCCCTAACCTAATTCCTTAAAACTTCGACATAAACCAAGTTGCCTTGTTTTTGACCAATCTTTCCAAAGCATCTTTTGAAGAGGCACTCTCCATGAGGAAGGCTATTTAGCAATCAGCCTTAAACAGCTTACTTACTCCCAACTGGTCTCGATCTGAATTGGTCGGCAGTTTGGCCAAAATAGCCTATGAAAGGCCATTAGATGTGTATTACACCAATGGTGGGAGTTATCAGATGAAAGCTAAACATTCATTTTGCCATTAACCCTCAGATAGTGCTAGTCAATTAGGCCAGCAGCGTTCAGTTGCCGAGTTGGTTGATTACGCGTAATGACCTATCTAGAGTTTTCGTCCAATCGTATGATTGTGCGCCAATGCCACTCTCGGGATAGACTTCTCATTATAGTAGCATGCCTTTATGGATTGAAATTAATCACTCCAATGACTGTATCCTTTGATTGCACAGCTCTGGTCGCGGTCTTCGCGAGCTACAGACGAGTGACTTCAGCATCAAGACCGTTTTCTTCGAGTGTCCATTTCTAATTCTGTTACAAACACATAATTTAATTCGTAATCATTTTCACTAAAAATAGCATCGTGCATGCTACTGGAATGGACATTTTGCATGTTAATGCACTATTGAGCCATTTAGAATAAATGAATGGTTACGTCGCCGATGAAAATTTTGCATGTCGATGAAATTTTTAACGCAAATAGGAAATTTTGGAAAAATAGTGCAGCGATGCTCGTACATGCTATCGTATTGAATGCATGCATGCGTCATCTGCCGGGGAGTTTCCGCCGTAGCGTATGGTTAATGTTCGAGAATGGAACAAATCAGTTCTAATGGCATGGAAGTTGCAGCGAGGACTGCTGGGTATCAAGCAATCCAGTTTATTGCCGCATATCATGATTTATCATAAATTGACAATAATTTGTTTTTGCTTCTTAATTGCATGGACAAGGGAACATCTTGGTTGCGCATCACTTTTGCGGTAATCGTGTTATAAATGTAGTATTAGGGCGATCGTAAAATCTGATGTTTTTGATTTCTTCTGGGTGAAATGTATCATAATTTCAAGAGATTGGACAACCATTGCGCCGTTCCAAGATGGCCATAAATGATCATCAGACGGCGCATTCCATTTCAGTCTAAGTTGAATGAAATCATATGAGAATATGCATTACTTGTGAAGTGAATAAAATATCAAATGATAATTTCCTTTATTTGGCAGAATTGTTGTTTGTGCAAGGGTACGGGCTGCAGGATGACACTTCTTGTTGTATGTACATTTCAGTCTATAGCCCCTTTCACACCGGACCTGCGTAGTTGCGTTGTGCGGCATACCGAGTACGCCGGAACTTTTATAGGCTGCGTACTCATAAAATAAATGTTGCTATGCGCAGGATCGGCGTAGTCCCTGAACCCACAGTAAGCAAAAGTACAGTACACTATGCCCTTCCATACGTAACACTACGCCAGCCTCAAAGGATTTTTCGTTGGACTGTCGTAGCGTAGCGTACGTACTATGGCGTACAGTAGCGTAAATTTGCATAAAAACTGCGTACTTTGTGCGTCCAGTGCTATGCCAAAAGTACGTGAAAAAATTAAACATGTTTAATTTTTTGCGTCCATCTTGCATACCCTTTTGCGTCCCTCGGCGTATTGCCACATAGGCCAGCATAGGCACAGCGTAGGGCAGCGTAAGCTCGGCATAGTCGGTACGCCACACTATGCAACTCTATGTAGACCCGGTGTGAAAGGGGCTTATGGATACTCCAAGTTTGGCGGGCAACCTGCGCTCATGCGCCAACCTTTCAGTCTACGTGAGGATGACCTGAGAGTAGAAGTAAAAGCTGTGAAATTGGCCCTATCCAGATGAGACAAGTCCGTGGGGAATCTGGAGTACCTTAGCTCACACAGCAGTGAATAGACGAAGGATAGTACCATTGTTGAGTAGTAATCAGTTTGCGTGACTCCGTCCACTATCTCGAGAGGTGATTTGTTCCTTAATAGTGCCTCGATGCTTACTCCAGCCACTGTGGTGCACGGACGTTTTATACGGTTTTGATTAAAACGAGAAGAACGGTGAACGAGATGATAATCAATCGGTAATCAGGAAGACCGCTAACAAGGTAAAACGAGCGCATTCATATCGGCATCACCCCTACACTTCACGACGACGAACATTCATATCTAAGCATAAATCCATTGTGCTACAATAACTTCGAGAGGGGTATTAGCATAAATATGCCCTCTTCACCAATTACTGCTAATATCCGTAATTATTTTTTGCTAAATTTTGTTAATATTGAGCCTCTCTGAGCAGAATAATTGAATTGCTAACATCTGGTGTTCAGGTTAGCTACGGAATCATTTTCCTTAAGGATAATACCCCGACTTCTTGATTCACGGAATTTTTCAAATTAAGTTAATTCAATTTATATGGATATAGTGAGCAATAATAAAGGGGTTTCGCTGCAACAATCGCCAGCTCCGTGTGCCACAAATTCCAAAATTTCATTCACCGATGTTTGCTGTTATTGCATTTTCGTATTTTGCCTCGGTATGAGAGCGAGACTTATTAAGTTAGCGTCCGGAGCGCTAGCCTTTGTCTGTAGTCAAGCTCTGCAGTGTTGAGTGTGTTTTCATTGAAAACACCAAAGACAAGGCTGTATTGGATTAATGATTAGTTTGAACAATAGGGGGATTCTTGTGTGGTCAGGAAGGTAATGACTGTTCCCGCCATGTCGTATTGAGGTATTGAGAAGCCCCCTACAGGGGAGGAGTGGAGGACTATTGAATGTATCACTTTTGTTGATGTAATTAAAGAACAGATGATTTTTACGTGTTTGATGACACAGCCCCAGTTTGACAATCGTGAAGCATGTGGGGAATTTGGAGAAGGTGGTCTTCCCACAGCCAGTGGTATAGACTTCCAGATTCTAGTTGGTATCAAATTGTGCTGTAGTCTTCCAGATTCTAATGAGTTGGTATCAAATTGTGCTGTAGACTTCCAGATTCTAATGAGTTGGTATCAAATTGTGCTGCAGACTTCCAGATTCTAGTTGGTATCAAATTGTGCTATAGACTTCAGATTCTAGTTGGTACCAAATGGTGCTATCTTGACTTCCAGGTTCTAGTTGGTATCAAATTGTGCTATAGAGTGGCAGAGTGGTTTGGTGTCAGACTCACGTCTGATGCGTCTTGGGTTTGATTCTTTGTCGTGACCCTACTTAGTGCTCTCAAAGACTGTCACTAAAACCTGGAGGGAAGTACCGGGTATGACATGAAATGTCTTAATAGCCAAGATTGTGCGGTTGTGTGACTTTGACATTGCTGTGGAAGTACTGGAGTTCCGCCTTGTTAAATCACTGGCAGGTGCTACTTCCAGATTCTAGTTGGTATCAAATTGTGCTATAGACTTCCAGATTCTAGTTGGTATCAAATTGTGCTATAGACTTCCAGATTCTNCGAAATGACATTATTTTTTTTGAGATTTCAATATGTGAAAAATATGCCAATCTTCAAAAGCATGCCATAAAAAATCAGAATGACTTGATTTAGAATTTATCTTTTTGATCCAAACAGGAAAATGAGTTTGGACCTATAGACATATAGACTTGCCTCTCCTAGAGAGATTTTTGTGCATGAACTTAATTATTCTGTATATAACTGATATACACTACTCTGATAATTTGGCTCTGCAACTGGCCTCACACAAAGTTTTTTCACATTTTGTAGTTGACTGCGGATACCAAGGGTCGGACCCCCCTGTTGTCCCTTTACACGTGGATGGCACACGGAGGACCCAGCGCTCAACCTCCCCAACATATTGAGGTCAGTTCCAGCTAGTTGTAGTTCAGACTGTTGTAGACTCACAACCCAAGTCCTCGTGTTAATAATGATGGATTAGTTGTAGATACGGACTTCTAATCGTAATGGCGCAACCATGTTCGACACGGACTCGACCTAGCCATTGTTGTACAGTAGATGCTACAAGCCTACTACACGAACAAACACTTGCATGAACAGTAGATCTGGCTTGTGTGCAGGCAATCGTGCTCATCATTGGACTAATCTTTCCAAATAACAGTTGTGTTCTACTAAAATTGATACTTGGGACCAACAATGACTCATGTGAATATCATACTTCTGAAAAAAAACATGTAGTATTTGAATTTTTTTCAGACAATACTAGTATTACTTTATGATACTTGGATTACCCCATGGCATTGCTTAAGAGATACTTGATACTTGGATTACCCCATGGCATTGCTTAAGAGATACTTAAACAAAAAATACAATGCTTTAATTATAGCTGTTTGCTTAATTATATTAATTAAAAAAGCTGCTTTGCAATGAGTGATCATAATGTGTGAGCTTTTTTTACTCAAAATTTCCATTCAGTTTCGACTTTTCTTAAGCTTTGCCAACTAAACTTTTCACCTTGCTTGTTGAATTGGGAATGGGGGCGTTTACTCTCAATTGCATGAAAGGGAGTAAGAAATAAAAGCGAAAAATAAGAAGTGGGAAATTTTGGAATTTTGTCCAAATTTTTCAATTTCTCAAATTGGGATAAATTTTTTTCCCATTTTGAGAAATTTTCTTAAAATGACATGACTTTTTGTCTGATTTTCGGGCAGTATTTCTCAAAATGGGGAAAAAATTATCCCAATTTGAGAAATTCAAAAATTTGTGCAAAATGCCAGAATTTCCCACTTCTTATTTTCCACTTTTATTTCTTACTCCCTTATGAGTAAAAAAATACTTGGGAAGGGACCGAATTTGTGATTTTGATGTTCATTGTTGGTCCCGAAATTGTATGAAATGGTGTCATTTAGTTGTGGGGTTGTTTCATTTCCGACGTGCAATATATTCGCAAGAGATTCAAAGGATTGTGATTCACCGTTACCGTGGATGTCAGGTTTGTGGATTTCATTTCTTATGCTGTGAGTGATGTTTCTGCGTTTGATCAGTCCACGGATGAGGACTGATTGAAATCGACATGATTCTACTGGACAATTGTGTAAAATAATGTGTGCCATTCAGGCCAAAACACAAGTAGCTACATTGCATTACAATTGATTGCACTATTTATGTAACGGGGGTATTTCTTAAGCAGTGGTCACTAAAACACGGATTCAGTCTAGAAACAGTCCTTAACTTATCTGCCCCTAGGTGTGAACAGACGGTATCTTCTTTTGAAGTTTTCTAAAATATTTGGAAATAAATTGGAACAAATTTGAAGAAACTTTCTTCAGATGGTTCACAGGAACAACCTTTCTTCAAATATTTTTCAATCGATACCATAGATGTGAGAAAACTTTGACAGAAGATGTTGTCTGCTGGACTCTGGGGCAGATGAGTTAAAAAAATAAAAAAAACGGACTTCTCCATTGACCTGTCCTGAAATTGATAAACGGACTGCCATAAGACCGGATCTGTGTGCTGGTGATTGACACTTAAAAAGGGCCATAATAAGGTCAGCTTAAAAAGGGCCATAATATAAATGAAGGGTCACGTGGACCAAAGTAGGAACACCCATGCTTGACAGCTCTGTCACCTATTTTGTAGGTGTGATGATGTTTTTTAGGTCGATGGCTCAATCATCGTCAATTTTTTCAAATACTCGAATACGGACACCATTAAATGACTTCTGTTTTTTTTTTGAAATTTTTATTTTTGTTCAGTTGTCCTAATTGTCAGGGGTTAATCGGGAACATTAGAATTACGCTACCATTCTTTATCGGTATCAATTGTAACCAAATGGCTTTCAAGTTCCTCAATGCTGGCTCCTCAACAATTCTGAGTGGGAGGCGTTCTCATTCTTCGGCGGCCGTCTTTGACCAGGAGTTAACTGCGGCGTATTGTCCATCCCATAATGTTTTGCGACGTTCGGCATCTCTTGATGCGATGACGACGTCGTCTACAGGAACTTGTCCTTCATCCTTCATGCATGCAGAGGAGTTCGTCCACGTCATGATTATGACGATCCATCATTCTTCATACAGATTTTAATCATGAATGAATTTATAATTGGACACGTAATTCGATTGTCCTCTCCCAGGAGCTGTCAATGCCTTCTTTGATCTATGGTCATATGACCTGATCAAGGATCATTCCCGGCTGATATCCAATCGAAAAAGATGAATTACTCCGGCATGTCGTCAACTTATTTACAAGAATATGTGGGGGAGAGCATGCATTTTTTATCATTGATGCAGGAATCTTTGTTTGAGATTGAGGCCGACCTTTGGAATTAAAATCCATCTTTGGGACTTTCGGTGTTGGATCTGATTTCAACAAAAATTATCTGGTTAACTGTGTCCTGTCTCTTTGGGGGTGGGTGGGTGGGGGTGGCCCTGTACTTTGAGGGGGGGAATTCACCCTGTCTTAATTCCAGTGGTTAGGGTTAGCTGATTGTACAGTACGTTGCAGAATTGACCTCCCTTCCGTGCCGTGCACCATCCGTGTACCATATGCAGTGTCGTGCGCGTACTGTCCTGGTATCTTCCGTGGACGTCGTGCGCCATCATGAAAGGCACGCAGTGAAGGCGTCATATCTCTCAAGCGATGCTTCTTCACAATTTACCCCAGTAAAAATATTAATTGCTGATAGACAGTGTAGAAATATAGTACTCCCATTAATGAAGTCTGGACATTGGCCACCTCGTTAAAAGCATTAGTCTCGACCATGACAAAGCTAATATGGTATTATTACTAAAAGCTGTGCTCTTTGGAATTGCGTGGCAGACGGACTTGATCGTGAAGGCCGAATCCCTTGACAGAAAAATTTAGGAATCTGATGATGATGTGTTGTGTTGTCAATAGGAGCGGGCAGTGAGTGACCAATAGGTGTCACTACGACCCAATTCAGTGCATATCGCGGACCCATTCATTCTTGATCGAGCACCAATCGCGTGGATTTTCCTGTGTATTGGTCCGCTAGAACTTTGCTGCCGTCTTTTGGCAATACTGTAAAGCAAGATAATTTTGCGGCTGAAAATTTTCGCGAATCAAGATTTATAGACATATTCGCGGCAGGATATTTTCGCGAGTCTCTGCCATTTTTCCAGGTTTTCTTTCACAGACCATATTTATCACTTGCCTGTATTTATATTCGCGACAGGAAATTTTCGCGACTCCTACACTCTCGCGAAATTCGCGAAAATTTCCTGCACGCGAAATTTTCCTGCTTTACAGTACGCGCGGCTGACTGCTCCTATTGCATCTCGATTTCATGGTGATGCAGTAGGCCTGTCATTAAATTTCTGGCAATATTGCT
This sequence comes from Notospermus geniculatus, assembly GCA_002633025.1. Classification (NCBI taxonomy): domain Eukaryota; kingdom Metazoa; phylum Nemertea; class Pilidiophora; order Heteronemertea; family Lineidae; genus Notospermus; species Notospermus geniculatus. Next base: position 182,957 of record NMRB01000073.1, read on the forward strand.
ACGGCACAGAATTCATCTTATGATGCCAGTTGAGCATCTAGCATACAGAGCTAACCCATGGCGCTAAAGCAGAAAGGCACCGAGTCTCACGAGACCTCTTCAAAAAACCATTCTATAACCATTCGATGAAACAGGACAGACGTACATTGCGATGTACTGGCTTCCACTGCTGCTGGTCTGGGCATTTTTGTAGTGGAATTTGGTGCAGATTCGGAAGTGTGCGTGGCAGGCATCTCTGGCACACTTCATTTTTCTGATGGTTGGAAAATACTCTTTTTAGGCCGAGTGCCGGTGGGCATTTCTGCATCCTGGAGGGGGCCGTCCGGCGTCGACTAGCCGTGGCAGAACCCTGGGGTAAATGTCCTTTTGGGGACAATGTTCCGGGGTGGGGGGATGTTGGCAAATATAAAGGAGGGAGATGTCCAGAATCCCCTGTCAGTATCTTCCCTATCTGTGATCTGTATCCCCCCACCCAACCAACCCAACCCAACCCCTTAAAACCTTGACATAGCCAAGTTGCCTTGTTTTTGACCAATCTTTCCAAAAATCTTTTGAAGAGGCACTCTCCATGAGGAAGGCTATTTAGCAATCAGCCTTAAACAGCTTACTTACTCCCAACTGGTCTCCATCTGAATTGGTCGGCAGTTTGGCCAAAATAGCCTATGAAAGGCCATTAGATGTGTATTACACCAATGGTGGGAGTTATCAGATGAAAGCTAAAAACATTCATTTTGCCATTAACCCTCAGATAGTGCTAGTCAATTAGGCCAGCAGCGTTCAGTTGCCGAGTTGGTTGATTACGCGTAATGACCTATCCAGAGTTTTCGTCCAATCGTATGATTGTGCGCCAATGCCACTCTCGGGATAGACTTCTCATTATAGTAGCATGCCTTTATGGATTGAAATTAATCACTCCAATGACTGTATCCTTTGATTGCACAGCTCTGGTCGCGGTCTTCGCGAGCTACAGACGAGTGATTTCAGCATCAAGACCGTTTTCTTCGAGTGTCCATTTCTAATTCTGTTACAAACACATAATTTAATTCGTAATCATTTTCACTAAAAATAGCATCGTGCATGCTACTGGAATGGACATTTTGCATGTTAATGCACTATTGAGCCATTTAGAATAAATGAATGGTTACGTCGCCGATGAAAATTTTGCATGTCGATGAAATTTTTAACGCAAATAGGAAATTTTGGAAAAATAGTGCAGCGATGCTCGTACATGCTATCGTATTGAATGCATGCATGCGTCATCTGCCGGGGAGTTTCCGCCGTAGCGTATGGTTAATGTTCGAGAATGGAACAAATCAGTTCTAATGGCATGGAAGTTGCAGCGAGGACTGCTGGGTATCAAGCAATCCAGTTTATTGCCGCATATCATGATTTATCATAAATTGACAATAATTTGTTTTTGCTTCTTAATTGCATGGACAAGGGAACATCTTGGTTGCGCATCACTTTTGCGGTAATCGTGTTATAAATGTAGTATTAGGGCGATCGTAAAATCTGATGTTTTTGATTTCTTCTGGGTGAAATGTATCATAATTTCAAGAGATTGGACAACCATTGCGCCGTTCCAAGATGGCCATAAATGATCACATCAGACGGCGCATTCCATTTCAGTCTAAGTTGAATGAAATCATATGAGAATATGCATTACTTGTGAAGTGAATAAAATATCAAATGATAACTTCCTTTATTTGGCAGAATTGTTGTTTGTGCAAGGCTACGGGCTGCAGGATGGCAATTCTTGTTGTATGTACATTTCAGTCTATATACAGTACGTTGCACAATTGACCTCCCTTTATCTGCGTATCTTCCTCAGACGTGGCGCGGAAGGTATCCTTCAGTTCATCGCGTATGGTACGGGTACGTCACGCGTCTCTGTTTGTTGCGTGACGTCGGGTGAATGACGTTACGTCTTCACTGCATGCCTTCCATGACGCTGCGCCACGTCCTCGGAAGATAGGAGGATGGTACGTGAATGACGCTGCATCTGGTACGTGGGTGGTGTGCGGCACAGAAGGGATAGGTCAATTGTGCAACGTACTGTAGCCCCTTTCAGACCGGACCTGCGTAGAGTTGCGTTGTACGCCGTACCGAGTACGCCAAAATTTTTTCATGAAATAAATGTTGCTACGTCCTTGAACCCACACTAAGCAATAGTACACAACACTACGCCCTTCCATACGTAACACTACGCCAGCCTCAAAGGATTTTTCGTCGGACTGTCGTAGGGTAGCATACTATTGTGTAGGCATGGCGTACAGTAGCGTAATGTTGCATAGATTTGCATAAAAACTGTGTACTTTATGCGTCCAGTGCTCTATGCCGAAAGTATGCCTGTACCCCTTTGCATCCCTCGGCGTATTGCCACGTGGCCAGCATATATAGGCACAGCGTAGGGCAGCGCAAACTCGGCGTAGTCAGTACGCCGCACAACGCAACTCTACTTAGAACCGGTTTGAAAGGGCTTATGGATACTCCAAGTTTGGCGGGCAACCTGCGCTCATGCGCCAACCTTTCAGTCTACGTGAGGATGACCTGAGAGAAGTAAAAGCTGTGAAATTGGCCCTATCCAGATGAGATAAGTCCGTGGGGAATCTGGAGTACCTTAGCTCACACAGCAGTGAATAGACGAAGGATAGTACCATTGTTGAGTAGTAATCAGTTTGCGTGACTCCGTCCACTATCTCGAGAGGTGATTTGTTCCTTAATAGTGCCTCGATGCTTACTCCGGCCACTGTGGTGCACGGACGTTTTATACGGTTTTGATTAAAACGAGAAGAACGGTGAACGAGATGATAATCAATCGGTAATCAGGAAGACCGCTAACAAGGTAAAACGAGCGCATTCATATCGGCATCACCCCTACACTTCACGACGACGAACATTCATATCTAAGCATAAATCCATTGTGCTACAATAACTTCGAGAGGGGTATTAGCATAAATATGCCCTCTTCACCAATTACTGCTAATATCCGTAATTATTTTTTGCTAAATTTTGTTAATATTGAGCCTCTCTGAGCAGAATAATTGAATTGCTAACATCTGGTGTTCAGGTTAGCTACGGAATCATTTTCCTTAAGGATAATACCCCGACTTCTTGATTCACGGAATTTTTCAAATTAAGTTAATTCAATTTATATGGATATAGTGAGCAATAATAAAGGGGTTTCGCTGCAACAATCGCCATCTCCGTGTGCCACAAATTCCAAAATTTCATTCACCGATGTTTGCTGTTATTGCATTTTCGTATTTTGCCTCGGTATGAGAGCGAGACTTATTAAGTTAGCGTCCGGAGCGCTAGCCTTTGTCTGTAGTCAAGCTCTGCAGTGTGCAGTGTGTTTTCATTGAAAACACCAAAGACAAGGCTGTATTGGATTAATGATTAGGTTGAACAATAGGGGGATTCTTGTGTGGTCAGGAAGGTAATGACTGTTCCCGCCATGTCGTATTGAGGTATTGAGAAGCCCCCTACAGGGGAGGAGTGGAGGACTATTGAGTGTATCACTTTTGTTGATGTGATTAAAGAACAGATGATTTCTACGTGTTTGATGACACAGCCCCAGTTTGACAATCGTGAAGCATGTGGGGAATTTGGAGAAAGTGGTCTTCCCACAGCCTGGTATAGACTTCCAGATTCTAGTTGGTATCAAATGGTGCTTTGACTTCCAGATTCTAGTTGGTATCAAAATGTGCTGTAGACTTCCAGATTCTAGTTGGTATCAAATGGTGCTGTAGACTTCCAGATTCTAGTTGGTGTCAAATTGTGCTGTAGACTTCCAGATTCTAGTTGGTATCAAATGGTGCTGTAGACTTCCAGATTCTAGTTGGTGTCAAATTGTAGGCTGTATTGGATTAATGATTAGTTTGAACAATAGGGGGATTCTTGTGTGGTCAGGAAGGTAATGACTGTTCCCGCCATGTCGTATTGAGGTATTGAGAAGCCCCCTACAGGGGAGGAGTGGAGGACTATTGAATGTATCACTTTTGTTGATGTAATTAAAGAACAGATGATTTTTACGTGTTTGATGACACAGCCCCAGTTTGACAATCGTGAAGCATGTGGGGAATTTGGAGAAGGTGGTCTTCCCACAGCCAGTGGTATAGACTTCCAGATTCTAGTTGGTATCAAATTGTGCTGTAGTCTTCCAGATTCTAATGAGTTGGTATCAAATTGTGCTGTAGACTTCCAGATTCTAATGAGTTGGTATCAAATTGTGCTGCAGACTTCCAGATTCTAGTTGGTATCAAATTGTGCTATAGACTTCAGATTCTAGTTGGTACCAAATGGTGCTATCTTGACTTCCAGGTTCTAGTTGGTATCAAATTGTGCTATAGAGTGGCAGAGTGGTTTGGTGTCAGACTCACGTCTGATGCGTCTTGGGTTTGATTCTTTGTCGTGACCCTACTTAGTGCTCTCAAAGACTGTCACTAAAACCTGGAGGGAAGTACCGGGTATGACATGAAATGTCTTAATAGCCAAGATTGTGCGGTTGTGTGACTTTGACATTGCTGTGGAAGTACTGGAGTTCCGCCTTGTTAAATCACTGGCAGGTGCTACTTCCAGATTCTAGTTGGTATCAAATTGTGCTATAGACTTCCAGATTCTAGTTGGTATCAAATTGTGCTATAGACTTCCAGATTCTAGTTGGTGTCAAATTGTGCTGTGGACTTCCAGATTCTAGTTGGTATCAAATTGTGCTGTAGACTTCCAGATTCTAGTTTTTTGTGCTATATAGACTTCCAGATTCTTGTTGGTGTCAAATTGTGCTGCAGACTTCCAGATTCTAGTTGGTATCAAATTATGCTATAGACTTCCAGATTCTAGTTGATATCAAATGGTGCTCTCAGATTGGCGTAAACGACAAAGATCTGTGCACTTCCGTGAAATCTCAACCATAACCTCGATCTGAAGCTGAATAGAGAACCCTATGACAGTGACTTCGATGACATTGTGCCAGGGTCAACCATTGCGAAATCATGGATTGCGTCACGTCACCCGGTTTCAGATCGAGGTTTTGGTGGAGATTTCAGTGGAAGCTGTGCGCACTGACCTGCGAATTTGAGAATCGTCTATAGACTTCCACATTCTAGTTGGTATCAAATTGTGCTATAGACTTCCACATTCTAGTTGGTATCAAATTGTGCTATAGACTTCCAGATTCTAGTTGGTATCAAATGGTGCTATAGGCCTAGCTAGACTCCAGGTTCTAGTTGGTATCAAATTGTGCTATAGACTTCCAGATACTGAAGTTGGTATCAAATTGTTCTAGTTGGTATCAAATTGTGCTATAGACTTCCAGATTCTAGTTGGTATCAAATTGTGCCATAGACTTCCAGATTCTTATTGGTATCAAATTGTGGTAGGCCTATAGACTTCCAGCTTCTACATGTAGTTGGTATCAAATGGTGCTATACACTTCCAGATTCTAGTTTGGTATCAAATTGTGTTGTTCCAGATTCTGGTTGGTATAAAAGATGTTGCTCTAGAGTTGCAGGTTCCTCCTTATANGCTGGGTTCGCATGCGTCCGTTTACTCTAGCTTGATCAGGATTTGATATTTAGGCCACGACACACCATGCACTGATTCTGAGACTCGGTGTTCTCCACGGGTTTTGGTCTAAGAGGGGCGGCAGTGGGCGTGGTGCCAAAGGCACCGCGTGAGGTGCCTTCTGGCGGGGGTCTGGGGGCCCTCCCCAGCGAAATTTGGATTTTAGGTGCTCTGAGATGCGTTTTCTCAGCATCTGAGATGCATAATTGAGCGATCTAAACAATAAATATTAGTGCGGACAAATTTTTAAGAGGGGCGGGTGGTTTTTAAGAGGGGCAGATTTTACCGTCGGTATTTTTAAGAGGGGTTGGGCGCCCTTTTTTAGCTGGTGTGGAGAACACTGATGTCAGTTTTTTGCGACTAAAAAATTCAGTTCTGGCAACAGTATCGTATCTATTTTGAAATTGGTGGTGTCTTCTATACCCCATTTCAAATAAATACATGTATTCTGTATCATATAAATGAAATTTTGTAGGCTTGTTATTGAGTGTTTTACTTTGAATGAACTCTGCATAATTGGCAAAAACATGCAATGAAATTTTATATCAGATTGAGACGAAATGACATTATTTTTTTTGAGATTTCAATATATGAAAAATATGCCAATCTTCAAAAGCATGCCATAAAAAAATCTGAATGACTTGATTTAGAATTTATCTTTTTGATCCAAACAGGAAAATGAGTTTGGACCTATAGACATATAGACTTGCCTCTCCTAGAGAGATTTTTGTGCATGAACTTAATTATTCTGTATATAACTGATATACACTACTCTGATAATTTGGCTCTGCAACTGGCCTCACACAAAGTTTTTTCACATTTTGTAGTTGACTGCGGATACCAAGGGTCGGACCCCCCTGTTGTCCCTTTACACGTGGATGGCACACGGAGGACCCAGCGCTCAACCTCCCCAACATATTGAGGTCAGTTCCAGCTAGTTGTAGTTCAGACTGTTGTAGACTCACAACCCAAGTCCTCGTGTTAATAATGATGGATTAGTTGTAGATACGGACTTCTAATCGTAATGGCGCAACCATGTTCGACACGGACTCGACCTAGCCATTGTTGTACAGTAGATGCTACAAGCCTACTACACGAACAAACACTTGCATGAACAGTAGATCTGGCTTGTGTGCAGGCAATCGTGCTCATCTTTGGACTAATCTTTCCAAATAACAGTTGTGTTCTACTAAAATTGATACTTGGGACCAACAATGACTCATGTGAATTTCATACTTCTGAAAAAAAACATGTAGTATTTGAATTTTTTTCAGACAATACTAGTATTACTTTATGATACTTGGATTACCCCATGGCATTGCTTAAGAGATACTTGATACTTGGATTACCCCATGGCATTGCTTAAGAGATACTTGATACTTGGATTACCCCATGGCACTGCTTAAGAGATACTTTTAAAAAAATACAATGCTTTAATTATCGCTGTTTGCTTAATTACATTAATTAAAAAAGCTGCTTTGCAATGAGTGATCATAATGTGTGAGCTTTTTTTACTCAAAATTTCCATTCAGTTTCGACTTTTCTTAAGCTTTGCCAACTAAACTTTTCACCTTGCTTGTTAAATTGGGAATAGGGGGCGTATATACTCTCAATTGCATGAAAGGGAGTAAGAAATAAAAGTGGAAAATAAGAAATGGGAAATTTTGGAATTTTGCGCGAATTTTTCAATTTCTCAAATTGGGATAAATTTTTTTCCCATTTTGAGAAATTTTCTTAAAAATGACATGACATTTTGTCTGATTTTTTGGGCGATATTTCTCAAAATGGGAAAAAATTCTCCCAATTTGAGAAATTGAAAAATTCACGCAAAATGCCAAAATTTCCCACTTCTTATTTTCCACTTTTATTTCTTACTCCCTTACGAGTAAAAAAATATTTGGGAAGGGACCGAATTTGTGATTTTGACGTTCATTGTTGGTCCCGAAATTGTATGAAATGGTGTCATTTAGTTGTGGGGTTGTTTCATTTCCGACGTGCAATATATTCGCGAGAGATTCAAAGGATTGTGATTCACCGTTAACGTGGATGTCAGGTTTGTGGATTTCATTTCTTATGCTGTGAGAGATGTTTCTGTGTTTGATGATCAGTCCGCGGATGAGGACTGATTGAAATCGACATGATTCTACTGGACATTTGTGTAAAATAATGTGTGCCATTCAGGCCAAAACACAAGTAGCTACATTGCATTGATTGCACTATTTATGTATTTCTTAAGCAGTGGTCACTGAAACACGGATTCAATCCAGAAACAGTCCGTTAAATTTTTAAAAAAATGGACTTCTCCATTGACCTGTCCTGATAAATTTGGAAACGGACTGCCATTAGACAGGTGTAACATCTGTGAGTGTTTCTGTAGCTCAGTGTTCCCCAACAATAGGCGTGGCCTAGAATGGTTATTGTTGGGTTAATAGTTGCCACTTAATCCGTCAGGAGGGAAACAATAAGAAAAACACAGAAATACGGGGAACACTGATCGACGTTACACCGGATCTGTGTGCTGGTGATTGACACTTAAAAAGGGCCATAATAAGGTCAGCTTAAAAAGGGCCATAATATAAATGAAGGGTAACGTACGTGGACCAAAGTAGGAACACCCATGCTTGACAGCTCTGTCACCTAGTTTGTAGGTGTGAAGGTGTTTTCTTTAAGCCAATGGCTCAATCATTGTCAAATTTTTTAAATACTCGAATAAGGACACCATTAAATCACTTCTTTTTTTTTTTATTTTAATTTTTGTTCGGTTGTCCTAATTGTCAGGGGTTAATCGGGAACGTTAGAATTACGCTAACATTCTTTATCGGTATCAATTGTAACCAAATGGCTTTCAAGTTCCTCAATGCTGGCTCCTCAACAATTCTGTACGCCATTCGCGGGACCCAAGGGGGCATTTAGCAGCTATCTAATTCAAGCCCATCTTCAAAATTGCAATAATCTAACTTGGATATTCTCTACTGGTCCCATGGTTTGCCATTCCGTCATCCATTTTCGGTCGGAAATCTGACTCGGAGGTTTAAAATTCACTTTGTCTAGATTGATTGCCAATGGGATAGGGATGCGGGTTTATCATTGATGGTTTGATGGTGGGTGCAACTCATACGATGGATAGTTCATGCAGCTACTATGCGTTCCACCCTATCTATGACCAAGAGATTGTACCCTTATGTACTCGGTTATTCGCACTATTCTTGGTGTAGTTGAGGTGATACCAGATGCAACGTCTTGCCGTTTCTACCATGTTTGTGTATGATATTAGGATTGGCCAAATTTTTCTCTACCATGACCGGTGATACAACTTTAATGCAGCTCCCTAATATTTCGTGTGGGAGATCCCGAATCTGTAGTTCTGTAATCGATTTGATATATGGTGTAAGAGTTGTCGTAGTCGTTGTGTATAGATATCCGGTGTCTAATCATAGGTTTAAATCGGGCTGGGATGTATCGGTGACAATAATTATGATGGCGGTGATGATGATGATGATTTCTGTGACAATTAATTGACGATATGTAAATACGAAAATAGGTATATCAATTACTCTCCATATTGTTGCTGTCCATTATAAATTCAGGATATCTGATTTTACCAAATAGGCCTATGAATTTTTCTGTTGCTTTTGCCTCTCCATGACCATATTTGATTGATGTATGTTCGACAAATTCCTTGTTTTATAGGCCATGTACCATGTTGGATTACATAACTGTTTTTACGCACACGCATATATACTCTATTCCAAGACTTATAAGGAAACAGGTGCAGGGATCTACAATGGCTTTTGGATAGTAAGGGGTGCTAGAGGCTGCAGTTTATGAAGCTACCTTTTAACCCCTTAACTGGGTACGGCGTACTATTACGTCATTATGAAATCCGGGGAACCCCCGAAAACCCCCGGATCGCAGCTTTCGTAAGGCGTAATAGTACGCCTTGCAAGGAAATGGCGTGTCACAGTGCGTAGGACGTTATATCACGTCCGGAACCTTATGTGTCAAATACTTTTTTTGGCAAATTTTTTTTAAGAAAGAAAAATTTGAACTAAACAAATTACACAGTTAAGGGGTTAATGCAGGGGATTGAGTATCACCTTTTCTGGTGGAGATGGACAGACTTGTGAATCTTGCACCGATCTTATCGGCCTGGGAATAGAGTATGTAGAAAATTTGTAACTTTAACTGTTCTTCCCCGTGCCAGCTATATCAGGGGTTATATTTTGGAGTTGATGTGGTTTGGTTTGAAATAGATTCAGGAGTATCTTTTCCTCAGACTGCGCTGTTGTATGCACAGCTGAAGACACGATTTCGGTTCCATGGTAATTAGTGTAACCATATTTTCAATGCATCATTACTTTGTGCTGTGAAAAATAATCCGAGAAAAACTCTTTTACCATTTGTAATCTCTAGTTAGTCAATAAAAACAAAATCTGAGCTGTTAAAGCCCGATTCATGTTTTTCATCGCTTGCTGAACCATGTGGTGCAGGTGTTAGCGGTGCTAATTGGTAAGAATAGAAGTTTTTCAAATTTCAGTGGCAAAATTTTACCTTGGTTATACTGATCGTTGTGCATGCAGCTGTGCTTGGTAATGTCTTCATTGCATTGACCATGTAAACAAACGTTGGAGTTTTGAAGTTTAAATCTGAATTCTTAAGGCCCCGATTACATAGAAGTATATGTTATACAAAAACGCCGGTTAACAATGGCTTCACGGTCGTGAATCCACCATTTAAAGCCATTGTTAACGGGCGTTTTCGTATACCGTATACTTCTATGTAATCAGGGCCTAAGGGGTGTTGTCACTATCTCATGAAGGAAGTAAAGAAATATTGAAAATTCTGCCTGAAGACAATGACTTGTCGTCGTTGCATTGATCGTGTGACCAAACTCTTCACAAAGGTTTAAGTTTGAATCTGAATTCTTTGGGGTGTTGCACAATCTTATGGTATTGAAAGTTCTGTTCGAAGACAACACATTGACTTTTAAATCCAAGCTGTTGTATCTTCCAGCCAGTCTACTGTAGACATTAGCTACGGTTACACCTGTTGAAAATACCCGTGTTTTTCCAGACCCGTGTCAAACCCGTGTGTACGAAAAGCCTGGCGAGAGGTCACACTACTACATTGTAGTTAAGTAGCCCGGTGTCAGTTGCGCTGCATGCACTGACTCATCGGTCATTTCTGTATTGGCCCACATTGTAGGAGGTGCCAAAACGAGGTCACTTAAGGCTACGCCATCTGTAGCCGTGCTAAGAACTAACGAAAACACGGGGATTTCGAAAAGCACGGCGAGCTTGCCGTGTTTCAAAAACTTGTGTTTTTCAGACACGGGTTTCTTGAAGCCTGGCAGTTCATACGTGTGACCGCAAAAAAACCCGGGGATTTTATGTAGTGTAACCACGGCTAATAAAATCACCATACTTTCATCTCATTTTGAAAATACTGTAGCAGATGGGACAAATACTAGTCCAGGCTGTTATGAAAAATATGGACTAATTGTGTACAGTATATGGTGCAATCAAATACTAATGGAAAAATGAATGAAATAGCTTTTTAAGTAGGTTTGGATTATCTGGTCTGTCGGGGAAATATTCGATTCAAAAATACATAAAAACATATATAAGTGAATTTGTGCTATTAATTTAGGTGTGCTGATGGCATTGTGACTAGAATTTTTAAAGGCGTGACATACATAACGAGTTTATGGTATCAAGTCGCCAAATGGGGGGATACTGGTATCGCAAACTTTGAATGCCTTCATGAATACGGACGGCATTTGAACTCGGTTCCATTGAAATCGAAGTCATATGAAGTGAAATTGTAAATGTCTGAGGGAGTGGGTATCATTGTTGATGAATCTTATGAAATTCCCTATCTCCATTACAACATAATGGGATGAAGCCAAAGAAAGGTTTGGAAATAATGGTGCATCCATACATCTGCTTATTACTGCCATGTGGCAGTAATAAGAGACTTCCACAATTAGCCATTAGCTTTGTTGTTCAGTTTTACTCAGAGGCTATTCCCTCGCGATTCGTCGCCATATTAATGATCAGTCATGGTCATCCTCGGCCATTTCAGTGACCCCCAAAAAACTACCCTCCAATGGGTGGGTATGCCCAAGACTGCAGAATAGTAATAGTATTGGATTTTTAGCTCACCTGTGAGCTATAGTCATCATGCGGTGTCCGTCGTCCATTGTCATCGTCCGTCATAGTTTGTTAGCAGGGCACGTTTCGTAACCACTGGCCTGTTGGCTCCAAACTTGGTACATATGTGCCCCTAGGTCAGAGGACCTCACACACCAAGTTTCGGTCCAATTTGATTCCTGACTTGGCCACCAGGGGCACTATACCAAAAACCTTTAAAATACTATTTCGCCTTAACCGTTGGTCGGATTGTCACCAATTTTTTTTTGTAGGTACATCTGATTAGGATGATAATAAGCAAGAAGTCAATCTCCAGAATTCACGAATTTTCGACCCCAACCGGGGTCTTTTTCAAGTGGAACTTTACAATCGAAAACTCTAGAAAAGACTGAGCTGAAACCTAAATGTAGA
>NMRB01000073.1:200068-230407 GCA_002633025.1 Notospermus geniculatus
ATTCCTATTGACCATAGGAAGGTTCCTTTCGAAAATCGGACTCGTAGCGCATCCAATATGGCCGCCATGGCTGTCGTCTTGATTTCGGTTTCTGCTCATTTAAGGGAGAACGACTGCAGGGATGCTTTCGTTTTAACATGGTAGATTCCTATTGCCCATAGGAAGGTTCCTTTCGAAAATCGGACTCGCAGCACATCCAATATGGCCGCCATGGCTGCCATCTTGATTTCGGTTTCCGCTCATTTAAGGGAGAATGACTGCAAGGATTGCTTTCGTTTTAATGTGGTAGATTCCTATTGACCATAGGAAGGTTCCTTTAGAAAATCAGACTCCTAGCGCATCCAATATGGCCGCCTTGGCTGCCGTCTTGATTTCGGTTTCCGCTCTATTAAGGCAAAACGACTGTAGGGATTGCTTTTATTAGCTCACCTGTGGTGAGCTCTTATGGTGTACCATTTTCTGTCATTGATCTCCACACACGTTCTTCAAGTGAAGGTCTTCTCTATAGCCATACAATTACCTACAACCAAAATCAAAATTGCCACGCTGCCAGTACAACAACCATATTTCAGAGGTCCAGCTGGACCAAAAATAAGTTGGGTCGCGATCAACTGCTGATGGAGTACAACACTCCAAATGACAGATATTCTTGGTCAAAAATAGGAAAAAAATAGTAGCCTGGCAGTGGCTGTATAAAAGGAGCCAACAGAATTTTATTTAACCCTTTGGTGAAATTGGAGCCCTATATTTTTGCAAGGAACCTTTGTGTTACTAAAAACCACTCCCTGTGCTCATTCGCCCTTAAATGACCTTTTCTTTCTGCCCATTTCTTTATCACCTGCCCTCAATAACAAGTTTTCACCTTAGCCACGAGGACCGTTACGGCGCTACAGCGGGGGTATAATTAGTGATTGCTCGCAATCACTGTATGTCTAGTTCTCACTGGCCTTTTATGTTAGTTCCGTCCACCCAAATTTTGTGTTCGATGCCACCTTATTCGTAACTTGCCTCTAATTTGTCAAAACTTAGGCCTACTTCACTTAGTCATGCTTTGTGACGTAAGGAATAGAAGCACAGTTCTAGCGAAGAGAAATGTCTCTTGATTGGTGCTCAATCAGGAATGAATGGGTCCGCTCTATGCATTAAATTGGGCCGTAGTGACACCTGTTGGTCAACTCACTGACAGCTCCTATTGTCCTACTTCTAAAAATGTGAGAATCTCAAGTAAACAAGATGACATAGAATCTCAAGCACCCCCAAAAAGTTCCAACATGTCTGGCCCATTTAGGCCTGTTGCTGGTGGTTGTGGCTTTCTTCATTAAAAGCGACAACACCTTCTTTTGCCTTTTAGGAGGCAATCAGTTGTTGAACTATTGTTTGTGGAGACTCTCAGATGAATGTTGGCCTAGATGTGAAGCTAGGGTTGAAAAGTTACTGATATGAAGGTCAATTTCTTCAAGATAAAATTCACTGTATCATCTGATACTGCATTCCAATTGAATTGGTGCTATGGAGCTGGGGCTATGTCCATTNCCCCCCCCCCCCCCCATTTTTGGTGGAGCATGCAAGAAAATATTTAATCAGCCAAACTAAAAATTACGAGTATTTTGCTCTCAGGTGCCAGGAAAATGCATCTAAAAGCACTTAAATTGTCATATTTTTCTTGGGGATGGCCCCCTTTTGGCTTTGCGGCTAAGGCGCTTACTGCATCCCTCGAGCTAGGCCCCCTTTCTGTCAGTCCTGGATCCGACCCTGTAACAGCTGTATTGGTGAATGTGCTGTGACAAACAGTTGATGAATGTATCATGTCAAACAGTTTGTGAATTATCAACATGACAAACAGTTGATGAATGAACCAACATGACAAACAGTTGGTGAAAGTGCAAACATGACAAACAGTTAGTGAATGTACCAAGATGATGAACAGGCAGTGAAAGAAAAGTGACACAAAAACCAAAAGCAAGTGTAAAATTACAGGGGCAATTGATATTGAACATTCACTGCATTCGCAGTCTTTGGAAGTTGTGACTGATATCATTATCTTTCCCTGATCAACCATCTTGCTTTTGCTTTTCGTCCTCAAGAGATTTCACTGCCATTTGCAATTAACATGGGATCCCTACCAGTGTATCTTTCATAAAATTATACTACTATATAATGTTATATACGCATATGTATGTTATGTGCTGTGTGCATTGTATATCTTTTGACTATAGTAGGTTTCAATTTCCTCATACGTAAACTCTTTATGCTAAAAGTATAGGGAGGTATGAAATCGACATTGTGGGACGTCTTAAGAACTTAAGTATAGGGAGATATGAAATCGACATTGTGGGACGTCTTAAGAACTTAAGTATAGGGAGATATGAAATCGACATTGTGGGACGTCTTAAGAACTTAAGTACATGTATAGGAAGATATGAAAGCGACATTGTGGGACGTCTTAAGAACTTAAGTATAGGGAGATATGAAATCGACATTGTGGGACGTCTTAAGAACTTGCGACTTGTCCTTTTGTATATAATGACGATGACATTATATGTGATGTAATGGAGAAATTATACTATTACGAAAGTACCAATATGAAATATGCACAGTTTGTATGTGTTGCTACCCTTACTTATGTTTTTCACCTGTTTTCAAATGATACTACATATTTTGTATGTGGCATCATTTACATATTTTATTACATATATTGTATGTGATATGATATATGTGGTATCACGTATTTTTTTGAAGGTCGTCTAGTTGAATACTTCATTAGGGTAATGGAACTGATATAACTATCAGAAAAAAAATTAAAACCCAGATAACCCCATTCTACTCACTTATCAATTTTTTGATGTTTATATGAAAAAGGCATTGGCCTAGCCAATATTGTCAATGTAAGACATTATTCACTGCATGCATTTATTGTCATTTAATCTGTAGTTAAAACTACTCTAAGACTTTGTAAGTTAAATAAAGAAGCATCTACCAATTGAGTTTGTTTTTTGTGATTCATCAAATTGAATTTCTTCAGGCGCGGATCCAAGGGGGCACACGGGGGCATGTGCCCCCTTTGGGCCAACGAATTTGTAAAATCGACCGTGA
Source organism: Notospermus geniculatus (assembly GCA_002633025.1). Classification (NCBI taxonomy): domain Eukaryota; kingdom Metazoa; phylum Nemertea; class Pilidiophora; order Heteronemertea; family Lineidae; genus Notospermus; species Notospermus geniculatus. Next base: position 203,162 of record NMRB01000073.1, read on the forward strand.
AATTCTGGAATTTGGAGCAAATCTTTGAAATTCTCCGCAGATTTCAATGTTTAGTAGCACAGGGCTCAAATCCTGGATCCGCCCCTGTTATTCCAGCAGGTTTCTGACTTTCCAGTTATGGTGCTGAGCTGTTATAAAGATGGAATTGGCATTTTACTCCTAAAAGCAGAACTTATGTTTGGCCATCTCTTGGCTGCAATGTATGCATCAGTTATGCATCAACTATGCATCAGCTGCATCAACTATGCATCCAGCTGTTTCTTAGGTCATCCTCAAGAGCATTTTATGATGAAATGTAGGGGAGTGAGCAGTGCAAAAATTGGTGAACATGGTGAAGAAGGATCACACTGGGTCCTTTATCAACAAAGCCTGCATATATATTGGACTTGCGGATCTGCAAGTTGACTGCATGGTTCCTCACTCTTTGCTCTGGGATTGATGATGACACCCAGTTACTTACGGATTGGCAAGTCCAGTGAAGGCCTTATTTATGTAGGCTATTGATGTTAAGTAGTGAATTCATGATCTTCTAATAATTTTTGAAAAACATTTGGAAGAGGTCCGAACGTCTTCTAAAAAGGCAGGGTTTCTGCCAGAAATTTTGTTGAGGGTACTAATTTCTTCAAAATCAGCAAAACCCCCATGAAATTAAAGAAAATTGCCCTTTTCTGTTCCTTTGAGGATATTACACTTATTACCCTCTGGCGGAAACACTGAAAGGGTATTTTCCCCAAACTTTTAGCAAAAAATTGCAAGGTCACCGTGCCGAACACTGAAATTATAAATCAATCAAAGTGCCTGTACTCATTGAGAATGCCAATACTGAAGTGAAATAGCAGATTTAGTAGACAAGTAGATATAATGATTGTTGATAGGGTCTCAATTTGGGGGGGGGGGTGATGCCATTCTCTGAAATTGAAGGTTAAGATTTATTCGGCAGTCTCTGAGAATTAAAAAGGGACTTTTTGATATCCATAGAGGCAGGAAGCAATGGGCAAGGGGTCAGTTAAATATGGCTTTATCCCTTTGGAATTTCATGTGGCGTACCGCTGTTTAGTCATGCCTGGACGTCTCGATGCCAAGGTCCTTTCATGCCCCATGATGGATCACCCAAACATCACAGGTGGAACACCGATTATGACGACGGCGTCAAAGGCTCGCCCTGCCACCCCAGCCTATGGGACATTTAGCACAGTCACTGAGGAACCGGCTAATCTGCATATTCATGAGTGTAATTTGTTGCCGGGGAACCCTATCATATGCAAACTCTCCGTAGCAGTGACTTTTGAAGCATGGATGTACTTTGCATTTTAATTCTTACTGATGTGGTCAGGAAAAGCTAAGACAGGACTGGCACTTGGGTCTATCATTAACCCCTTCATACATGGTACTGAGGATTACCAAAGTTTACTGACTTCTTAAATCAGAAGTTTTCTCCTTTGTTCATGTCTCTAAGTTCCATCAAGCCAATTTTATCCAATGAACTCCTAAATAAAGTCAAATCAGATACTAAGGCTCCCAATGCTAAGTCCCTTGATTCAGGGTTATGTCTAGGATTTCAGAAGGGCACTGTGCAAACTTTGTGAAAATGGCACTTCAAACTAGAAAAGGGCACTTTTCATTCGCGGCATTTCTACTAACGGAATTTGAGAAGTTTGCCAGTTAAAAAGGTCTCTATAACTCCAGTCAGAAGCCAATCTAAGCGAGTTTCTAAGGTGATATGACTAAAAGGGACCATAACAAAGGGTTTGGGGGCCCTGGGACCTAAAAAATTTTTTTAGGGGCACGGCGCCCAGGGGGTTAAAAGGGCACAGTGGCGCCCCCTTTTAGGGGCACGGCACAGTGCCTCTCTAAAATGGCCTAGATATAACCCTGTGATTCATCCTGACACTATGTCAGTAGTCTTTGAAATCCTTCTTCTACCTACCTCCTCTGTACCTCATCCCATCCCTCCTCAACTATCACCCCTGCAACTGGGATTCTGGAACAAGGATGCCACGGTCGTGCCCATATAACGGACAAGAGGGAGTCCCCGAAGACAGCAAGAAGCCAGCCAACACTACGGACGCTGCACCACAGTAGCCAGCCAATTAAGCCGAGCCAAGATTCTTCGAGGAGTTTCTTCAGCGCCACAGCCACAACGTGTTGATTCCTGTCCAAGAAAATTATGTTGGTATGACCTCGTACCAAGGGTACTGTAGTCCTGCCTTTCTCATGCAGTTGCCAAGAGATAAAGCTCCCTGGGTGTGAGGTAAGATCAACAGAATTTTCTTGAACAGGTTATATTTTTCATCCTGAGGGGAAGGAGTCACAACATTGTCATCGTTTGTCCTGCACTGTCCTCGCTACAGACCATTCTCAAATTCGATAATCTGCGCTCTTCTGCCGAAATCGCAACCAGAACCTCGATCTGAAACCAGCTGACGTGACGCAATCCATGATTCAGCAATGGTCGACTCTGATGCAACGTCGTCGACGTCACTGTCATCGGGTTCTCTGCGTCACGTCATTCCGGTTCAGACCGAGGTTATGGTTGCGATTTCCATGGAAGTTCACAGATCTTTGTTGTTTACGTCAATTTGGTAATTGTCTATACAGTGGGACCTACCTTAGCAGACACCTCTGCCAGGAGGACACCTTTCTATTAAGGACACCACAATTCAATGCCACATCATTTTCTATTCTTTTCCCAGAAGATGTCCTTGATAGAGATGATGTTCGACTGTCATATACTCTATTGAATGATTTGAAGGCCAAGCTCGATCAGAAAATGTAGTCAGTTATGAAAAGCATCATTGTACACCAGTGTTCTAGCCAGAAATTGTTCCAAACAGGGTGGGATGACGGCATTTTCTTACATTGTATGATTTTAAGGCCCTGGATTTTCAAACAGGTTGGGAGTGAAATTCAAACTGGGTGGTGTAATAGAAAATGCATTGCAAGTTACATTTTTAAACAGGGTGGTAAAAATTTGAACAGGGTGGTAAAATGACCTCTGAATTTTGAACAGGGTGGTACCGCCCGGTGAAACTGGCCTGGCTAGAACGCTGTAACACATTTCCTTTATTTTCGTTTTATGACAGATATTTTAAAACACTTGCAGCTCAGCCTTCAAGTCATGAAAGTATAAAAATTCCAACCAAATTTGTGGTTACTTTGACTCCTTTCCTTTATTTGTTTGTACTGCATGCTACAGGGAATTATGGAGGTCAGTTGACCTCGGGGAAAAATCATTGATGGTACGCTTCCTAAACAGACACTTGGAACTCAAGAGGTTACTTTAGTGTACTGTAAAAATTTATCACAAATTGTTTAGTATCAAGATTTCTACTTTCTTAGATGTTTTTAAATCCGAGGCAAAAATTCTTTGGACAGATTTTGGAATGGTTTGTCATGGGACCAGTTAGCTTTTTGAACATGGGGATGAGGTAATGGCACAAAAACATACATGCACTTACGGCCCTGTCACACTTTTGCGTATATTGAGTCCCTTGTTAAAATTTTTCAGTACGCAGCTGTATTTATAACTTATGACCTGCATAACCGTGTACCATAGTTTTGTGCATGCCCAAAACTTTGCAGCGTACTGGGACTGTGCGCATTCCTGCGTACATCTAAAAACTTACACAAAACGATTGAGATGCATATGAGGTGCGTGCGTATTGTGCGTAGGACTGCGGATGAAAAAATGTCACTGTGCAACTCATAGGAATTAGGATACGCAGAAGTGTGATAGGGCCTTTATTGAATGGGGCTACCAGTATATGTACATCAGCAGCTTCACCATGCCACCCCCTGCTTCATCTTTGAATTCCTTTTATGATGACATTTCAGTGGTCTTCACTAAAGTTGTTTTCTTATTCGACAGAAGTACAGTGCAAGTGGTCAAACATTTTCACTTCCTCAGTTTTCTCACAGATCCAATGACAGCCGATGTTTTCCAATGTTCACTATCTTTCGACATTATTTCACTTATTATTCTGTAAAGTCCTGTTGCAGGTGGCCCAAATCCCATTAAGGCCTGGCTATACACCATCAACATTTCCAAAACATTTCCAAAACATCCAGCTGCAACTGTTTCCAAAACACCGTTGTTTTCGGTTTGTTGCACAATGTGGAGGCTGGACCTGCAACTGTTGCAAAACTATTTGATAACATGTTTTGATAATGTTGCAGAGTGTAGACCAATCCCAAAACAACCCACAACATTTCCAAAACAGTTTTCGAAATGTTTTGTTGCAGAAATGTTTTGAAAATGTTGATGGTGTGGACAGGCTTAACTCATTCATCCCCTGAGTCCAGCAGACGACATCTTCTGTCAAAGTTTTCTCACTTCCTATGGTATTAATTGAAAAATATTTGAAGAAAGGTTGTTCCTATCAACCATCTGAAGAATGTTTCTTCAAAATCTTTCCAATTCATTCTCAAAGATTTTAGAAAATTTCAGCAGAAGATCCTGTCTGCTCAAACCTGGGGGCAGATGAGTTAAGTCCAGTCCATCACAACCTGCTACAGTCCTATCCCCTGTTGAAGAAATGGCTTCTGTTCCACAAGTCCATATGCACCACAGTTTTCACTCGCCCTGAACCTGTGACTTCACCCCTGTCGAATTGAATGCATCAGGACCCGGGCCCTTTATCCCCATTGACTCCTAAACAGTCCAAGGAACTTGTGTCCACTACAACTCCCCTGACCCTCCTCGATATTGTCCCGGGGGTGCTCATGTGGAAAAGCCACCGATGCACCGGGTTAGGCACACAGGATGAGGTCCTGGTCCTTCTTAATCTTTCAATACATGGTCATCCTCGGCCATTTCATTGCCCCCCCCCCTCCAAAAAAACTACCCTCTAATGCCCAACACTGCAGAATAGTAATAGTATTGGATTTTTAGCTCACCTGTGAGCTATAGTCATCATGCAGTGTCTGTTGTCCATCGTCGTCGTCTGTCATAGTGTGTTAGCAGGGCACGTTTCGTAACTACTGGCCTATTGGCTCCAAACTTGGTACATATGTGCCCCTAGGTCAGATGACCTCAGACACCAAGTTTCGGTCCAGTTTGTTTCCTGGCTTCGCCACCAGGGGCACTAAACCGAAAACCTTTAAAATGTTATTTCGCCTTAACCATTGGTCGGATCGTCACCAAATTTTTATCGTAGGTACATCTGATAAGGATGCATGACATATCACCTGGGTTTTTGATTTGACCTAATTTTCAAGGTCACAGAGGTCAAAGTTTGAATTTCACCTTTGGGTGGCACGTTTCGTGGCTATTTGTCCTGGATTGTTCAAATTAGGTGCTCATCCTCAGCCATTCCTTGCCTCAGCTAAGGTGTCATGGATGACATGCCCTGCTGACTGCCCAGTCCCACACTTTATATGAGCAATGCCATATTACAAATCTGCAAAGGATAGTGTCTCTCTAAAGACGGTATTTCCATGACTTCTAATTTCTTTACCCTTTCCTGCCAAGTAGGCTACAATGTGTTGAATTTGAAAACGTTACTGAAAGACTAAAAAAGTACCTAAATACTATGGATGTTAAAATATGCTGTAATTCTCACTGGCCTTTTATGTTAGTTCCGTCCACCCAAATTTTGTGTTCGTTGCCACCTTATTCGTAACTTGCCTCCAATTTGTCAAAATTTAGGCCTACTTCACTTGGTCATACCTTGTGACATGGAGTTGTCATACTTCTAAAAATGTGAGAATCTCAAACAAGATGACACAGAATCTCAAGCACCCCCAAAAAGTTCCAACATGTCTGGCCCATTTAGGCCTATTGCTGGTGATGGTTGTGGCTTTCTTCACTGAAACCGGCAACACCTTCTTTTGCCTTTTAGGAGGCAATCAGTTGTTGAACTATTGTTTGTGGAGACTCTCAGATGAATGTTGGCCTAGATGTGAAGCTAGGGTTGAAAAGTTACTGATATGAAGGTCAATTTCTTCAAGATAAAATTCACTGTATCATCTGATACTGCATTCCAATTGAATTGGTGCTACGGAGCTGGGGCTATGTCCATTGCCTAGTAGTGTTCTCACACATATCTCATTATTGTTTGGAATACTTGTCTGTGTTGCGATATTTTTCTGTTGAAATCCCATTTTGAGTTGAAAGTTTTGAATTTTACCCCTGCATCCGTCTGCCTCCAAAGGTAAACAACATTAAAGTCATTGGCATGGTCGATTGTTGGAACAGCTAAATCAGTACAGAGCTGTCACTTCAATTATTCATCTTCCCTGCCACTGGAGGGAGACATGAAGAATAGGAATTTTGCCCATTTGTCCACACCAATGGACTCATCTGTGCTCTCTGGGGCCAATTTGTAATGACAATGACTTAAACTGGGACCAAATGCACCGATTTCACATCTTGCACAATCGCAGTGCCCCTAGTAGAATTTTCGACAGCCACTTCGTTTTCAACCTCACTACCAGGAGTACGGGCAAAAATTTCCTGGAACGAGGTTGAAAAACACGTGTTGGTTCCCGATACCGCCGCCAGGGATCCATCCCACGGTGGCGGCATTGGGAACCAACGCGAGCAATTCAACCTCGATCCAAGAAATTTTTGCCCGTACTCCTGGTAGTGAGGTCGAAAATGGAAGTGGCCGTCGAAAATTCTAGGGCGCTGCAATCGTGCGAGATGTGAAATCAGTGTCACTTCACCCTTAATATACCAACATGACAAACAGTTCATAAATGTATCAAGATGTCAAACAGTTTGTGAATTATCAACATGACAAACAGTTGGTGAACAGTTGGTGAATGAACCAACAACAGTTGGTGAATGAACCAACATGACAAACAGTTGTCCGCTGAATGTGCTATGACAAACAGTTGACGAATGTAGCAACAGTTGGTGAAAGTAAAACCAAGACAAACACTAAGTGAATGTACCAAGATGATGAACAGTTGCAGTGAAAGAAAAGTGATTCCCAAAAGTACAAAAATCAAAAGCAAGTATAAAATTTCAGGGGCAGTTGATATTGAACATTGACTGCGTTTGCAGCCTTTGGAAGTTGTGATTGATAGGTGAGGGGTCTGGGAAACCCATCGGATGTCACATTTGAGGAAAGGGTTAATGGCCTTGGTGAACCCGCACATTTCAATAGCTGACATAACAGGTAAACAGTAGCTAGGCCTAGTAGATCAATGCACAGGCAATCTGACAGCCCTTGTTGATCACTCAGCGACTTCCGCTGGGTTTTCCTAGACCGCCACACATATCATATCCTTCCCTGATCAACCATCTTGCTTTTGCTTTTCGTCCTCAAGAGATTTCACTGCCATTTGCAATTAACATGGGATCCCTAGCAGTGTATCTTTCATAAAATTATACTACTATATAATGTTATATATGCATATGTATGTTATGTGCTGTGTGCATTGTATATCTTTTGACTATAGTAGTTTTCAATTTCCTCATACGTAAACTCTTTATGCTAAAAGTATAGGGAGGTATGAAATCGACATTGTGGGACGTCTTAAGAACTTGCGACTTGTTCTTTTGTATATAATGACGATGACATTATATGTGATGTAATGGAGAAATTATACTATTACGAAAGTACCAATATGAAATATGCACAGTTTGTATGTGTAGCTACCCTTATTTATGTTTTTCACCTGTTTTCCAAAAATGATACTACATATTTTGCATGTGGCATCGTTTACATATTTTATTACATATATTGTATGTGATATGATATATGTGGTATCACGTATTTTTTTGAAGGTCGTCTAGTTGGATACTTCATTAGGGTAATGGAACTGATATAACTATCAGAAAAAAAATTAAAACCCAGATAACCCCATTCTACTCACTTATCAATTTTTTGATGTTTATATGAAAAAGGCATTGGCCTAGCCAATATTGTCAATGTAAGACATTATTCACTGCATGCATTTATTGTCATTTAATCTGTAGTTAAAACTACTCTAAGACTTTGTAAGTTAAATAAAGAAGCATCTACCAATTGAGTTTGTTTTTTGTGATTCATCAAATTGAATTTCTTCAGGCGCGGATCCAAGGGGGCACACGGGGGCATGTGCCCCCTTTGGGCCAACGAATTTGTAAAATCGACCGTGAAATTCTGGAATTTGGAGCAAATCTTTGAAATTCACCGCAGATATTCGATGTTTAGTAGCACAGGGTGCCCCCTCTTTCAAATCCTGGATCTGCCCCTGTTCTTCCAGCAGGTTTCTGACTTATGGTGCTGTGCTGTTATAAAGATGAAATTGGCATTTCACTCCTAAAAGCAGAACTTATGCTTGGCCATCTCTTAGCTGCAATGTATGCATCAGTTATGCATCAACTATGCATCAGCTGCATCAACTATGCATCAGCTGTTTCTTGGGTCATCCTCAAGAGCATTTTATGATGAAATGTAGAGTGAGCAGTGCAAAAGTTGGTTGGGAAGTGAAGAAGGATCATTGCGACTTTATCAACAAAGCCTGCATTATATTGGACTTAACGATCTGCAAGTTGACTGCATGGTTCCTCACCATTTGCTCTGGGGTTATGATGACACCAGTTACTTACGGATCGGCAAGTCCAGTGAAGGCTTTATCAAGTCCATGGATTCTTATATGGGCTGTTGGTTAAAGAAAATGTATCACGACTTCATTGTTTACATTTGTAAACATGGATGTTTACATTATGTTATTTTGGACTTTTGGGACATGCCAACCCAGCAAAATGAATAATTTTGGAATCAACAGAATTTCGAGAGGGGCATGCCACCAACAAATTACTCATAAGACAAAGAAAGCATAGATATAAACAAACAAAGTGTAAATAAACAGTGAATTTCATGGCCCGCGAAAATACCTGTGATACATTATCTTTAAGTAGTGAATTCTTTGCATGAGCATCTTCTAATAATTTTCGAAAAACATTTGGAAGGGGGAGGGGTCCAAACGTCTTCTAAAAAGAATATTTTCCCTAAACTTTTAGCAAAAAAATTCCAAGGCCACCGTGCCAAAGGTGGAAAATATAAATCAATCAAAATGCCTGTACTCAAGGAGAAATGCCAATACTGAAGTGAAATAGCAGATTTAGTAGACAAGTAGATATAATGATTGTTGATAGGGTCTCAATTTGGGGGGGGGGGATGATGCCATTCCTCTGAAATTGAAGGTGAAGATTTATTCGGCAGTTTCTCTGAGAATTAAAAAGGGACTTTTTGATGTCCAGAGGCAGGAAGCAATGGGTAAGGGGTCAGTTAAATATGGCTTTATCCCTTTGGAATTTCATGTGGTGTACCGCTGTTTAGTCATGCCTGGACGTCTCGATGCCAAGGTCCTTTCATACCCTGTGATGGATCACCCAAACATCACAGGTGGAACACCGATTATGACGACGGCGTCAAAGGCTCGCCCTGCCGCCCCAGCCTATGGGACATTTAGCACAGTTACTGAGGAACCGCCTGATCTGCATATTCATGAGTGTAATTTGTTGCCGGGGAACCCTATCATATGCAAACTCTCCATAGCAGTGACTTTTGAAGCATGGATGTACTTTGCATTTTAATTCTTACTGATATGGTCACAAGAAGCTAAGACAGAAATGGCATTTGGGTCTATCATTAACCCCTTCATACATGGTACTGCGGATTACCAAAGTTTCCTTCTCCTTTGTTGAAGTCCCTAAGTTCTTCTAAAAAATAGCCAATTTTGTCCAATGAACTCCTAAATAAAGTCAACAGGCCCTCAATGCTGAGTCCCTTGATTCATCAGGGTTATATCTAGGCCATTTTAGAGATGCGCTGCGCTGTGCCCTTTTTAACCCCCTGGGCACCGTGCCCCTAAAAAAAATTTTTTTTACGTCCCAGTGCCCCCAGACCCTTTATCATGGTACCTTTTGGTCATGTCACCTTAGAAACTGGCTTAAATTGACTGCTGACTGGATACCTTTTTAACTGACAAGCTTCTCAAATTCTGTTAGTTTGTCCCGAATGAAAAGGGCCCTTTTCAAGTTTGAAGCGCCCTTTTCACAAAGTTTGCACCATTTCCTTCTGAAATCCTAGATACAACCCTGTTCATCCTGACACCATGTCAGTGTTCTTTGAAATCCTTCTTCTACCTACCTCCTCTGTACCTCATCCCATCCCTCCTCAACTATCACCCCTGCAACTGGGATTCTGGAACAAGGATGCCAGGGTCGTGCCCATATAACGGACAAGAGGAAGTCCCCGAAGACAGCAAGAAGCCAGCCAACACTATCGGACGCTGCATCACAGTAGCCAGCCAATTAAGCCGAGCCAAGATTCTTCGAGGAGTTTCTTCAGCGCCACAGCCACAACGTGTTGATTCCTGTCCAAGAAAATTATGTTGGTATGACCTCGTACCAAGGGTACTGTAGTCCTGCCTTTCTCATGCAGTTGCCAAGAGATAAAGCTCCCTGGGTGTGAGGTAAGATCAACAGAATTTTCTTGAACAGGTTATATTTTTCATCCTAAGGGGAAGGAGTCACAACATTGTCATCGTTTGTCCTGCTCTGTCCTCGCTATAGACGATTCTCGAATTCGCTGATCTGCGCACTTCCGCCGAAATCGCAACCACAACCTCGATCTGAAACCAGCTGATGTGACGTAATCCATGATTCAGCAATGGTCGACTCTGACGCAACGTCTTCGAAGTCACCGTCGTGGGGTTCTCTCTGCGTCACGTCATTCCGGTTCAGACCGAGGTTATGGTTGCGATTTAGGCGGAAGTGCGCAGATCTTTGTTGTTTACGTCAATTTGAGAATGTCTATAGAGTGGGACCTACCTTAGCAGACACCTCTGCCAGGAGGACACCTTTCTATTAAGGAAACCAAAATTCAGTGCCGAATCATTTTAGTCCTTTTCCCAGAAGATGTCCTTGATAGAGATGATGTTCCACTGTCATATTCTCTACTGAATGATTTGAAGGCCAAGCTCGATTAGAAAATGCGGTCAGTTATAAAAAGCGTCATTGTACACATTTCCTTTATTTATTTGTTTCATGACAGATAAAAACACTTGCAGCTAAAGGGCCTTTAAGTCATGAAAGTATAACAATTCCAACCAAATTTGTGGTTACTTTGACTCCTTTCCTTTATTTGTTTGTACTGCATGCTACAGGGAATTATGGAGGTCAGTTGACCTCAGGGAAAAATCATTGATGGTACGCTTCCTAAACAGACACTTGGAACTCAAGAGGTTACTTTAGTGTACTGTAAAAATTTATCACAAATTGTTTAGTATCAAGATTCCTACTTTCTTAGATGTTTTTCAATCCGAGGCAAAAATTCTTTGGACAGGTTTTGGAATGGTTTGTCATGGGACCAGTTAGCTTTTTGAACATGGGGATGAGGTAATAGCACAAAAACATGCATGCACTTATTGAATGGGACTACATGTAGAGCATCAGCAGCTTCACCATGCCACCTTCCTGCTTCTTCATCTTTGAATTATTTTATGATGACATTTCTGTGGTCTTCACTAAAATTGTTTTGTTATTCGACAGAAGTACAGTGCAAGTGGTCAAAAATTTCCACTTCCTCAGTTTTCTCACAGATCCAGTGACAGCCGATGTTTTCCAATGTTCACTATCTTTCGACATTATTTCACTTATTATTCTGTAAAGTCCTGTTGCAGGTGGCCCAAATCCCATTAAGGCCTGTCTACACCATCAACATTTCCAATGGACATTTCAAAAACGTCCAGCTGCATCATTTCCAAAACATCGTTGTTTTCGGTTTGTTGCACAATATGGACTGGACCGTTGCAAAACAATTTGAATAACATGTTTTGATAATGTTGCAGAGTGTAGACCAACCCCCAAACAACCCGCAACATTTCCAAAACAATTTCCAAAATGTTTTGAAAATGTTGATGGTGTGGACAGGCTTAACTCATTCATCCCCTGAGTCCAGCAGACGACATCTTCTGTCAAAGTTTTCTCACTTCCTATGGTATTAATTGAAAAATATTTGAAGAAAGGTTGTTCCTATCAACCATCTGAAGAATGTTTCTTCAAAATCTTTCCAATTCATTCTCAAAGATTTTAGAAAATTTCAGCAGAAGATCCTGTCTGCTCAAACCTGGGGGCAGATGAGTTAAGTCCAATCCATCACAACCTGCTACAGTCCAATCCCCTGTTGAAGAAATGGCTTCACTTTTGTTCCACAAGTCCATATGCACCACAGTTTTCACTCGCCCTGAACCTGTAACTTCACCCCTGTCGAATTGAATGCATCAGGACCCCGGCCCTTTATCCCCATTGACTCCTAAACAGTCCAAGGAACTTGTGTCCACTACAACTCCCCTGACCCTCCTCAACATTGTCCCGGGGGTGCTCATGTGGAAAAGCCACCGATGCACCGGGTTAGGCACACAGGATGAGGTCCTGGTCCTTCTTAATCTTTCAATACCTCGGACTAAATGAATTATTTAAATAAATATAGCACATTGAAGACGGTGGTAATTTTAAAATTTTGACACTGGATGTCCAACAATGTCCCCCTTGAAAGAGGTTTTGTCGTCCTTACATTTGTGACCGGAATCTGCGCCCCTTTGTCCCGTATTGTCATGCATTTTGTATAGAACCAAAACACATTATGCTTCTCATAGAAGCCCAGTTAACTTTGCCGAGTCGCTGCGAGCCTTTCATTCGCATGTATCAGGAAGTCACTGTCTCAACTAGACCATACATCATCTTTTCTTGGCCGTGTATAGCCGAGCATTGCAAACCATTCAAACACTCAGCTGCCAGTCCCACCAAAGTCCATCCAAATAATGTAACTCTTTCAAAGAAAGCCACCTTTTCAGATTTCGCACAATAAAAGTGAAACAAGCTTTTGTTGAGTTCAGAATCTTGTTTTGAATGGATGTATCTTATCATGTTTAACCCCATACTGTTTTCTTCTTTATCTTCTTTAGAAAGGAGGTTTTGCATCAATTGATATCCAAGTAAAATGTTGTCTGCTTTTTCTTCAGCTGTACACAGGGAATGTACATTGCTTTTCCTTTGTTCTTTGATAGACTGTTTCACTACACAATTAATACTGCAAGAGTCTCTCCCCACTTGAAATAGCTCATGGCATTTTCATGTTTATCTGCATGTCCGTCTGTTTCATGGAAAAATAGGAGACTAAAAGCCTAGCGTACATCGGCCTTGCGACTGGAAGCAACTGAACGCAACATCTGTTTGAGCATCTGATCAGTTGCTGCTGGTTCCAGGTAGTCGCCAACCGTTGCTGAAACGCCATTGCCAGTAGTTGCTTCCAGTTGCAAGGCCGATGTACGCTAGGCTTTATTGCCATGATACTAGTAGGCCATTGGCCTAGTTAATCAGTGGATCTTAGCGCTTGCTCGATCTCTTCATTCATGCACGGGGAGTAAGCACTTACAAGATGCTGCACTTTGACCAACCTTCCACGACAGGTCCCATCCACATACCACATGCAGCGTCCTCATATCTTCCGCACACGTCGCACGCCGCCCTGGAAGCCACACACTGAAGACGAAGTGTCATTCGCTCGTGGTGCGCGGACGTCACGCAGAAGAGACGCGTGACGTACTTGTACCATATGCAATGAATTGAAGTGTACCTTCTGCATGACGTACGCGGAAGGTATTTGGATAAAGGTAGGTCATTTGTGCCCCGAAGAACACTGATTACCTCTGGATGTGGTACTGGCCTGCTTGAAGAATTTAGAGATCAGCTCTAAGGGCCGTATGCACCAACGAAGACTATCTTGAACTCAGGTTGAGCCACAACTTTTCCATTGTCACATCATATCCTGGCAAACCTGCTGTAGCTCAACCTGAGTTCAAGATAATCTTCGTTGGTGCATACAGCCCTAAGAGTTCGTGAAGCAATGTCACTCATGTAAGTTCGGCGTATTTCAACCGGTGCTGGCCGATGGTTTACAAACCCTCTGTTATGTCTCGATTAAACGTTATGACTAAGTTATTGGTTATCAATTGTTTCAAAACAAACAACACATAACAAAGTCCATCATGCATGCGCTACAATGCGTGTGTCCATAGTAAAACTATTGATGACATTTTATGTCCATCAAATGTAGATTCTAAACTGTGACCGTTTATACCGTTCTGGTTTTGGGCAGTCATCCATTGGTCCTATGGGCTTTTTAATGGATTTGGAAAAAGAAACTGCATATTATACCATATGGCAATAATACAAATGATATCACTCATTTCATTTTAAAATTATTTCAGGAGTGTCTACATGTATGTCAATTTAGGGCATTATGTTTGACTACTGAACAAATAAAAAAAAAATGGGTTTATAGTCTGATAGCAACTATGGTAGAGGTGTCAGCGGACTTTACACTTTAACCCCAGTCTATCCTGAAACCTTTCAGTAGAACTCAGATGAGCTGCTCATTCAGCGCTACAATCTGAGCATTTCCGACCGGTACCCATTTATACACCTGGGTGGAGAGAGGCAAAGAAACTTGCCCAAGGTCTCACGCCCAGTGGGATACGAACCCGGGACCCTCTGACCGCTAGTCGGAGACCCGAACCACTACACCGGGCTCCTCAAATACTGGGTAATTTTACAATGTAGAAGGAAACTGGAGGACCCTGCAATGTTGAGGAGGAATGCTCTCACCACAAGCCACTGGCATGACTTGGGATTGAACCCATGACCGATGGCAGGTGCAGATGTTCTGCACCACCTCACAACCCCCAAAATCAATATAGATATGTAGATATAGATATGTCTATATTACTGGTGCAAAACTTGGAAAATAGTGTGTTGATAAAAAGTGCATTTATAATGGAAAGAATATTTAGGGTTATACCAATTTAAACAAACTAGGCAATACCTGTTCAGTGGTGGAACTAACTGCTAAATTCATGCGAGCGCTTGGGGGACGTAATGACATCATACCCGTTCGAGTGGCGTAATGATGTCATTCCGTTGCACATGATGTTGCCGACGTCACGAATGATGCGACGGCAATCGTGGTGACGTCAAAAGGCCTAAACAGCATTGTTATTTTCGTTAATATGTTGATTGTTGATATTTCGAAAACTGTAAGTTATCAAAATTCGGGCTTCGTAAGGACACTTCCGAGGTCTGTCTGCATGTGCACACCAAGTTTGGCGGCGATCCGTTCGTCAGTCTCAGAGAAAATCGCAAACACACAAACAAACAAACTCTTCTCAAATTTTAGTATGATTTCTAATTTTAATAAGTCAAAGTTGAACTATACTTGAAAGAAATTGCAAAATCTGTGTTCCCATTTCTTAAAATATTCCCTTACATTTTCACTGACTCTCTCCCCCTTTGTAGCTACACACAGAACAGGTCAGAAAAGGTTAATTTGATAAAAATAACAGAATAGACTCAAAATAAATCCATAGTGTGGGTCACAAAAAACCCTTTGTGGTTGTCCGTTTAAATCCCATTGGAGTACCATCACTATTCTTCTGCATCTTCATCTCGGTCGGAACAATTAAAGTTGCAATTTCCCCCGAGAGTCCTCCCCAGAAAGATGTAATCTCCCTTTCTCCGAGAGCATGTTTGTTTTTTCAGTCGAAATTTAAGTTTTCATAAGTTATCGTTCGGCGTATTCGAATAACGACTGGGTGGGAAAAACAACAGAAATCGTATTCTTTGAATTCAATAATTATTGATTGCTAACGAGGAGTAAAATTGTCAGGGAAGATTTCGAGGCGGAAGATACCGCGGAACATGTGGTGTGACTCGCAATTCGAGAATCTATGAAAATACGATTGAAAAATGATGGTTGGACGTGTTTTGAATTGTTTCGTTGACAGGTTGTCATTGTGAAGAATGAACAATTAACTGAAGACAAGAGATTGATAATTAGCATGACAGGGAAGAGATTTTTTTCTTGTCCGACTTTGAAGATTTTGGTAAAATTTCGTGCCTGCACAGGCGACGCAGAAGCCGGTTTAGTTATTATGACTTTGAGATTGACAGGGTCATTTTATTTGTCCACGATTTACAATGACGTTTTGACAGGTGATAAAAAGAAACATCGTATTACCTTGTGTGAAGTCCGCAACTGATTTAAAAGCATTATTTGCGACTCCATATTTGTGTGTGCCGAGTTTTCAGAGAACAGCCAGATGTAGCCATCTTGTCATTCTCGACAAAATACGCCACAAAACTCGCGTATTCACGTCATAATTTGTTGTGACTTCTGCCTTTTCTGTGTTGACAGCTTGACACCTTAGATACAAAAAACATCACAGACAGGGTCACATGTGATATCATTGCTCATTATTCATAATGCAAATACGTCTGCTCCACTTTGTGTTGCAAACATCTTTTTCAATGAACATAATTTGTAATGAATTTAGAAATAATTTGCTTTAAGTGACATATCTGACAACTTAGGGAGGTCTTTACATTATTGGCCTGACAGTCGGGACACAGTAGGGTGAACCACAAATCACTGTAATTGTGCCCTGTTTCCTGCTGAGAGTCACCACAAGTCATTAACCCTTGCGTACCATGCTCTTCAAGCAGATTTGGATATTGATGCTGAAGCAGTTAGGCCTAACTGAAAGCCTTGCTTGCATTTGGTACAAATATACCCCTCATAGGTCAGATGACCTATAACA
Organism: Notospermus geniculatus; assembly: GCA_002633025.1. Lineage (NCBI taxonomy): Eukaryota > Metazoa > Nemertea > Pilidiophora > Heteronemertea > Lineidae > Notospermus > Notospermus geniculatus. The sequence goes on from NMRB01000073.1 coordinate 219,758, forward strand.
CCAAGTTTTGGCCCAATTTGATTCTTCGTTTGGCCACCACGTGGCCAAAACCAAAAAGACAAAAAGTTCAATAACTCCTGAACTAATGACTGGATGGTCCCCAAATTTTTATCATAGGGGCATGTAATGAGGATACATGACATAATGTCACAGGTTCTTGATTTGACCTACTTTTCAAGGTCACAGAGGTCAAAGTTAAAAATTTTGCCATTTGCTGGCATGTTTTGTAACTGCTGGGGCTATTGACCTGAAACTTGGTACATATAGACCCCTATGTCAGGTGACCTATAACACCAAGTTTTGGTCTGATTCAATTCTTGGCTTCGCCACCAGGTGGACATAATTTACTCAAGCGAGAATGTTTTGACCTTGAAATTTGGACCATAATCATGTTACCCTGGAACTTGAGGCTTGCCCTGGAACATTTCGATTTAACATTTGCCATTTGTTCTTCTCGTACATTCAAAGAAGCAGCGAAAAAATCACTGAGTAACTGAGATAAAAATGGTACACAAAGATGTGGTAATTTTGCATATTTAGTACCCATCATCTTTAACGAATATCATTGCAATATGTAGGACACTTTTACATGATATCCCCTGACTTCCTTTTCTTCAATGGCACTGTCGAGATTTTCATCAAAAATCTCAAGTCAACCCAGAAACTGCAGCCTATCCATTTTCTTGCTACAATTCCTATGCAAAACTGTTTTGATTAACCATTCAATGCAAGTTAATCCATGCGGAAGGAACTTACAAATTTTTTCAATCTGAATTTTTTTGTCCTTGAATACATTTTGAAATATGCTTCGGGTCATCTGGGATTTTAGAAAAATTGGTGTCTAAGTAACTCGAGCAGACAGCTCTGATGCTTGGGGTCTTTGCACCGGGAAAAAATGTCAAATTGACTTTTAACCCTCGGGGTTTTAAAGCAATGACGTTTCCACCCCACAGGTTTTTGTCCCCCGGAGCCCTCGGAGGGGGACTTGAAAATACCGGCCGTCCGTGCGCCTCTGCCGCTCGGCGCTCGGCGCTCGCCGCTCGCCGCTACTAGTCCCTTCCGCTCTATAACTTAAGAACGACTGAAGATTTTGGATTCATATTTGGTGGAGGGATGTATCATGGGCCAAAGGTGTGTCGCGTGAAAGAATCGGCCAAATCCGATTCTCCACTTTGCCACCAGGGGGCCAAAAGCCAAAACACAAAAACTGCGATCACGCCTTTAATACTGAATGGAATTTCACGAAATTTTTATGGTAGGCTCATCTAGCACGGGTACATAACATATCGTACGGGTTTTCAATTTAATTCATTTTTCAGCCCTCTAGGGGGCGCTTTGTAAAAACCACATAAGTTCCCTTCCGCTCTGTAACTTCTGAACGACTGAAAATTTTGGGTTGATATTTGATGGGGGGATGTACCATGGGCCAACGGTGTGTCGCGTGAAAGAATCGGCCAAATCCGATTCTCCACTTTGCCACCAGGGGGCCAAAAGCCAAAACACAAAAACTGCGATTACGCCTTTAATACTGAANGGTATGCCTTTAGCATTTATGAAAGTAGGCCTACATTTGATGGTGGAATGTGGTAGGATAGTTAGCAGGGTACATTTCTTGATCTGAAACTTGGTACATATAGGCCTAGGTCAGATGACCTATGACACCAAGTTTTGGCCCAATTCGATTCTTGGCTTGATCTGAGACGTGGTACATGATTGTATACCCCTAGGTCAGGTGACCTGTGACACCAAGTTTTGGCCCAATTCGATTCTTGGCTTGATCTGAAACTTGGTACTTATATACCCCTAGGTCAGATGACCTATGACACCCAGTTTTGGCCCAATTGGATTCTTGACTTGGCCAGCAGGTGGCCAAAAGCAAAAACACAAAAACTACTATAACTCCTGAAATAATGACTGCATCATCTCCAAATTTTTGTCATAGGTGTATCTAATGAGGATACACAACATATATAACAGGTTTTTGATTTAACCAACTTTTCTTTGACTGCTTGGAAAAAAGCAGAGAAAAAAATCATTGAGTAACTCGAGATAAAAATGATACACAAAAATGTGGTAATTTTGCATATTTAGGACCCATCGTCTTTAACGAATACCATTGCAATATGTAGGACACTTTTACATGATATCCCCACTTCCTTTTCTTCAGTGGCACTGTCGAGATTTCATCAAAAATCTCAAGTCAACCCAGAAACTGCAGCCTACCCATTTTCTTGCTACAATTCCTATGCAAAACTGTTTTGATTAACCATTCAATGCAAGTTAATCCATGCGGAAGGAACTTACAAATTTTTTCAATCTGAATTTTTTTGTCCTTGAATACATTTTGAAATATGCTTCGGGTCATCTGGGATTTTAGAAAAATTGGTGTCTAAGTAACTCGAGCAGACAGCTCCGATGCTTGGGGTCTTTGCACCGGGAAAAAAAGTCAAATTGACTTTTAACCCTCGGGGTGTTAAAGCAATGACGTTTCCACCCCGCGTGATTTCAGCCCTTAATTCTCTGTCCCTTACTTTTTCTGAGGTGATGGTGATCTTGATATAGGATCTCTTGTTGCTAAAATTTGTTTGAGATTTATCCACCACAAAAAGATTCGACTGCAATGTAGTTTAAAAAAGACCCTTCAGGGCTAAAAACACTCTCCTCGATTGAGAATCCTGAAGACAGAGGTCAAAATTAACACCAACTGGGACAGATGTTTGGTGTTCTTAATATAGAGGTTTTCTCCTTGTTGAGGTGTCCACAAAAGCCCCTTTCACGCCGGGCCTACGTAGAGTTGCGTAGTGCGGCGTACTGACTACGCCGAGCTTACGCTGCCCTACTCTGTGCCTACACTGGCCTGACGTGGCAATACGCCAAGGGACGCAAAGGGGTACGCGAAAAAATTAAACATGTTTAGTTTTTTCACGTACTTTCGGTGTAGAGCACTGGACGCAGAAAGTACACCGTTCCTACGCAACACTACGCTACTGTATGCAATGCCTGCACAATAGTATGCTACCCTACCTACCACAGTCCGACGAAGAATCCTTTGAGGCTGGCATAGTGTTACGTATGGAAGCTAGGGCATAGTGTTGCGTACTCTTAGTGTGGGTTCAGGGACTACACCGATCCTGCGTGTAGCAACATTTATTTCATGAGTTATGCAGCCTAATTTCGGCGTACTCGGTACGCTGCACAACGCAACTCTACGCAGGTCTGCCGGTGTGAAGGGGCTTAAGCAGGGGCAGATCCACGATTTCGGAAAAGCACTGTGCTAGAAATATTGAAATCTGCAGTGAATTCAATGATTTGCTCCAAATTTCAGAACTTCACAGTCGATTTTACAGATTTTTTGGCCGAAAGGGGGGGGGCGTGCGCCCCCCTTGGATCCACGCCTGCTTAAAGGAGGTTTAACTGCAACATCACTAAATATCTTAGTGATATAAATCTTCTGGAATCAGCAAAATGTATGGGTTCATTTGAGAAGATTCTGACTGTTGAATGCATTCAAAATATTTCTATAACGGAACTCTACAACGGCTGAAGAAAGTGTGTTAAGTACTCTGATCGCACGATAGGGACCTTTTCAGTTTAAAAATGGCTAAGAAAGTCACATTGTAACCCCCTGATGCGACGCATATCAGTACCATTGCAGGACCTGCCATTCCGCAGGTCAACATACATCCCATTATTTGCAAAAACTGCCGCTGTAACCGGTTCAGAGCCGTATCACCAATGCGGAGTGACGTCTGCGAAACAATGACAACCGAGGGAGGTACACGGAGAGTGGTAGATGAGTATAATTGTCAGAAAATGGGGGTTGGATCAGGGTGTTCGCAGACAAAACATCATTGTGTCTGACCCAAAACATGTTTTAGTCAATTCAGAATAACTCTGTGTGGTGTTCATTGTGACGAGGGGATCTGTCCCACTGGAAGGCCCGTCTCCAGCCCTGACTCCACGGATAACAATCGTCAAAAGAAGGTTTCAGCCTCGCAGCAGCTGCCCCCGAATCCTACAGAGAAGAGGTTGATTATTTTTAACCTCCGACTTTGTTGTATTTGAATGTGGCATGGTTGGTTATATTTTATCCGCAATGGCTTGTGTCCTTTTAAGACGGAAGCTAAGAAGTCCTTTAGAATGGGGTGTGTCTGGTTTAGAATAGGGTATCTCTAGTTAACTTGGCTCGTATTGATGTGGGTGGAGTCCAGGTGAGAAGGATTCTTTGATGAAATAATACACTGAGATCTGATATCGTCTGTTTTATTCGAAGATTCAGAATAATTCTGAGAATATGAAAAAGCTAGAATCAGATGTTTCAACTTCTATTCATGATTGACATGTAAACAGTCTGCCGGAGTTGTCTCACCATCGTCTGGAACCGATGCAGCAATTTTACTTATGTTGAATAACTGATATTTGCAGTTATTCATGAAATACTTCTTGGACATCTCCCTAGAAAAAATGCAACATATGCATCATTTTGATGCATTACCTCAAATATGCATCAATCATGCCTTAAACATGCATCATTGCTGAGGCACTTATGATGCATAATTTGCAAAGGTTGCACAGCAAAGACCAGGTCATTTGTGCATCAAACATGCACCAGATCTGCCTCTATCAGCAGCATACATGTAATGCATCAAATGTGCTTCAAAACTTGCATAATTTGCAAAGAGTGCACAGCAAAGATCAGGTCATTCATGCATCAAACATGCACCAGATCTGCCTCTATCAGCAGCATAATGCATCAAATGTGCTTTAAAACTTGCAAAAATAGCACAGCAAATATCAGGTCATTCATGCATCAAACATGCACCAGATCTACGTCTCTCAGCAGCATGTGCATCAAATGTGCTGCAGAAACATGACTTTGATGTATGTCATGGTATTGCAGCATGTCCTGCATCAAAAATATACCAACTTGCCAAAAGTACTTTTGCCTGCATCTGTGTAGGCATGCCTGCAGTGCTCTTGGTTGCATTCATGCATGCAGGCAGGTATGATGTTCATGAATTAATTGCAAAAAGTCATAAAATACATCATGGTACTCATCAATTGTCAACAATGTCCGTGGAATATTGATAACACAGGATTATATGTCTTGAAATCAGCTGAGGGTTGGGCCAGTGCACTTTAGACAACATTGAAAGAAAGTTGATACAGCATGTTGAAACTAAAAATAGCCAATTCTTTTAGGATTCTGAAAGAGATATCCAGTTTGAGAATCTTTTTTGTGTTCATAATCCTTTGTTTTATGTTTCCTTTGATGATTAGGACATGAAAGATACCTTTACAAATGTGAAGACGTTGGACTTATAGGCTATCAAATAAAAGATCAAAGAGTCGTACCAATAAAACCTCTATGTACATGTTCAATATTATTAATAATTTTATCAAATTGTTCAAATGAGAATGATTTGACCTCATTTTTCATTGCAGAATTATGTAAATCTCAGTTTTTGTTGGGGATGGTCAATCGGTACTAAAATACCACCGGGGCCTACAATAATAAACATAATGATTTTCGTCATTATCAAAATGTCAAAATGAAGTTTAAATTTGAATGCGATGATTTACTGGTGTTTTGGTGTTATCCTAGTGTATTATTATATCCCACACAATGCATTCGGGGCCTTCCTGTGTTGTACCAACATCACCCGCCATCAGTCATACGCCATCCGACAGCAGCCTTTATTGGTTCGCAAAGAATACCCGCTAGACAAAGATCGTAATATTCTTAGCTGTGTTTGCATATAAATACGCAGTTCATGATCCCTTGGTCGCGGAGAGAAAGTCTTCAGTTGTAAAAAACTAACACTTGATGGCCGTTCAGATAAATCACCAACCTCACACATGACAATTTTCTTGTTCCTGTTCGAGTTATTTTTTCAAACAGCAGTTTTAGGAATACATTTTGTTTTGTTACGAGGTCCGTTCTGCGATGACCATTTGGCATCGGGTGACTTTCGCTGGGCCATAGTCTATTTATGGCCGGGGAGCCCAGTAGTCAATCATAGGCCAGTTTTTGCTCAACCATTTAACGGGGTAAATTGAGCACACCTATGCTGCGGATATGCAATTTGTATTGTCAGAATTCGTCACTGTACCAATTCAAGATGGCCGCCTGCCCACGGAACCTATACTTTGCAGTTAGTTTGTACCACTCATTAGGGGAAATGGATGTTTTTCGAAGTTCTGTAGCCATGCATAATGGTGGCGAGTAAGTTATCAACCGGTCTCCAATACCCAATGGAGTGACCAATTAGACCTACTCTTGCCGTTCTCCAACCATATGATACAAAAGAATCGTTTTTTTCTCGCCTTAATTATCATCATAATGGCACTCATTCTCCCCTAGCCCTCGATACGAAAGAAATGAATGCATCGTTCTATCTAAGATCTTCCCCAATAAGACACGGCTTTGATAAAGTCCAACACGGTCGCCCTTCCTGTTGTAGATTTTCCAGCAAGATAGGATTCTTCTCCTCGCAATTATCATGCTAATGAAAGTCTTTCCTTACTCCAACCACTCTTATTTCAAAGATCATGGGTCATCATGGTAAAAATTGCCAATTGCTTCTTCCTTATCTTACAGGATGAGGTTGATGTTCTTTCCAGTAGATCATTTACCCACTAGGATATTTTGCAATTTCGTCATCATTTTCTCTCGCTCGATGCTTCTGATGACTTCGTAGAAAAAGGAAGGATGCTATCCAAGAAACCTGAGACCAAAGGTTCTCTAGGATTTGTGGGTCCAAAAGTTGACTGGTTCTCTAACCTCGTGTGTCCTATAGTCATAGAGATGGGAGGTGAAACCAGTCAGCATATGCTTGTGATGACGTGGTAGAAAAAGGAAGGATGTTATCAAAGAAACCTGAGACCAAAGGTTCTCTAGGATTTGTGGGTCCAAATGTTGACTGGTTCTCTAACCTCGTGTGTGCTATACCATAGAGATGGGAGGCAAAACCAGTCAGCATACATGCTTGTGATGACTTCCGTAGTAAATGAAAGGAGGCTATCAAAGAAACTGGTGCCAAAGCTTCTCTAGGATTTGTGGGTCCAAACGTTGACTGGTTCTCTAACCTCGTGTGTGCTATAGCCATAGAGATGGGAGGTGAAACCAGTCAGCAAACGTGTTTGATGACTTCGTTGTAAAAGAAAGGAGACTATCTAAGAAACCTGAGGCCAAAGCTTCACTGGGATTTGTGGGTCCAAAAGTTGACTGGTTCCCTTACCGTAACCATGGAGATGGGAGAATCCGTGCCCACATGGCACCCAAATATCCTGTCCAAGCTTTATGAATATGGCCCCTGAATTATGCTTGTGATGGTTTTGTAGAAAAAGGGAGCCTATCGAAGAAACTGGTGCCAAAGCTTCTCAAGGATTTGTGGGTCCAAATGCTGACTGGTTCCCTAACTGTAGCCATAGGGATGGGGGAGAAACCAGTCAGCTTACAATGGCCCGCAAATATCCTATCCAGGCTTTGTGACTGAATGTCCCTGAACGATTTTCTCAAGAATTATCCAGGTTCATCAATTCTTTCTTCCAAATTGTCCTCCCCAAACTAAATGACCATTGTTTCCTATCGGCTTCATTGTTTTGTTTTGTAACTATTCTGTCCTTGAAAACTTAGCCTATTAATCCAATATTTTCTCCCATCTGACTATCTTCTCAGGGTTGTAATAGGATTAAATTTCACTTGTTAAGAGAGGGCTTTATTTTGGCTGCTAATCGTCCAGGCTTTCATGTCCCTTGTGGGTAGGGTCAGTCGATGGATTGGTGACTGTTGTATTGTCATTGGAGCAGTTGTGCAAAAGTCATTGTTTTTTCGCAAAGATCGGCTTTGGTGTTGTTGTATTGGATAGACCATTCTCAAATTGACGTATAATGACAAAGATCTGCACACTTCTGCCGAAATCTCAACCACAACCTCGGTGTGAAACTGAATGACGTAATGCAGACAACCTCACGACAGTGACGTCGAAGACGTTGCATCAGACTCAACCATTGCTGGATGGCGTCACGTCGGCCGTTTTCATCGAGGTTGTGGTTGAGATTTCGGTGGAAGTGTGCAGATCTGCGAATTCGAGAATCATCTATAGAATCAACCACAAGGCACGGGAAGAGTTGTCACTGAGATTTCTTGCAAACATATTGTGTGACCATTGGTGTCAGGAGCGTTCTAGGGCAGTGCAAGGAACATAGACCTAACAAGGCCTAGGGATTTCAGCTTTCATGCAATTCTGCTCAAAAGGGATGATGACGAGGCAGAAAAATTTGAACTCTGGCATTTTTTGCAAGGGTTAAGATTCGCTACTGAAATTCACAGGCTTCCTATTATGAATGTGCTGAGGTAACTTCATGCACTTTGTTAACCATAAATTACCCTCGCAGCATGCTTCAGCTTAATTTTAAAAAACTATGATGGATCACTTTCAGGATGCTTTGATCTTCAGTCGTTGAAAAACAATAGAGAGTTCAAAATATCTGATTTCACCCATTATCTCTTTTCTTTTCCAAAACTATTACAAATCTGTCATTTCTTCCTCGCGAGGAAAAATTTGCCAATTTGAATTTCCCCCATAAATGGATACGTACATTTAGATCCGGGATTCTGAAAATGGCAAAGTTTGCTGCTTCCTTTGTTTTGTATAATGCTACGTTATTACCGCAAGTCGCTAACAACGCGCTGATTGCCTCGTTGGAGGACCGTGATGGATGGTAAATCCACTCTAAAGGTAGAACAAAGGAAGAGCCTAGGTTTCTAACTCCCAACACTAATTGACACTAGCCTTCCGATCAGTCATCTATGGCATCGTTCCACATTCCTTCTTCCTAGATTCATAACTTGCGTGCTAATGGAATACCGAAGCTTCGAGTGAATGCTAGCTATGCTAGGGCTAGGAGTACTTATAATGCCGAACGGTTGATCTCAATTGTCCGACTAGTGCTAGTCCTATAGAAAGTTGCGTAAGATATGTGCATCATGGAATCCACCTTTCGGAGGCATTTTCTCGCCATTTCACAGCCGTGAATCTGATTTGATGGTTGTAAGCAATTCCACTTCCGGCATTTCCTGCGCCCTCTCCCCCTTCAAGATTGAACAACATACATGTATGAAGGGTTTGAAGGAACTGATTTCGCCCCCTGATACAAACACCAGCAAACCCTGACCCTAGCAATCCGAGGGCAAAATGGGAAGAAACTGGCTGAATAAATGCCAACTTGCATCCATCTCTAAACATTTGCTGAAAAGCTGTAGGCGCAGGCTTCATGCTGATCATCAGTTGGATTCCAGTAGGGACAGTTTCTCACTCTCCAGAGTCCATGAAAAAAAACACTCGCTTGTGACCTTGAGCAAGTCACCTTTCCTCACTTGCTTCACCCCACCCAGGTGTAAAAGGGGTACATGGCTGGTAGTGATGGTCTATGCAAATGTTAGTCCAAGAGTGCTGAAATCGGCTGCCGGGACTGTTATACTCCCCAGGGAGTGGAGAAATGAAATTGGAATGAACAGACCTATGGCTGGGAAAAAATGTTAAGCGCTCTTGACACTGCATTGCAGTAAAAGAGCGCGATATAAAAGCTCACTTTTTTGCCCCCTTCCCCCGGAGCAAAAAGCTAGCTTCAGCCCTGCATCCACTATCCTCCCCATTAAGGTCATCCACCATCAGCAACGTCAAACCGAGTGCCATCTTCGTGGACTCCTATACGGCCACCTGTATCTAGCCAATCTAATCTGATCAGATGTCAGTCGTGTCCATTCACTGTCCTGTTTAAACAAAACTGATGAGGAATGAAGAAATATTGACAGACAGAAATTGGGTGAATCGGGATCCTTCCGCTGTTCTTTCTGTGTATATTTGACTAATTTTCCGTGCAAATACGGTGCTGCTTGGATAGTAAATCATCGAAAGACAAACTTCGGTAAAGAAGTTATGGAGGGATCTTCATTTGGTATTTAATAAGGGCCCACATAATATGTTAGTTTTGTAATGCATCCAATTGCTGATACAATTACTTCTTCCAGAAACCTTTTATAATAGTTTGATGGTATTTGTATTTGTATTAGATTTTTCCGTCAGGGCCAAAGCCATAGCATATTGGCCCTGGTGAGTACGGAAGAGGCCATCTCAACGTACTCATGTTCCTCACTTGGCTGGGGTCTTTTACTTGCCCTTGCAAAGAAACAAGGTACAAGGCACCACGGCTTACTGTCCCATGCGACGGACATGAAGAGCTGGGAATGAAATCCCATTTGGCCAGGCTGGATTCGAACCCGGTGGTAGAGATAATGGAAAAGTGTGAAGAATTTGAACCTCAGTCTAAAAACCTTAAAGGTATGGTTCAAAAGGCTCCAATCGTTTACACATGACTTAAATATGGCCAGAAAATAATTTCTGTCTGGTTTGTAAGAAAATCCAACCGCTGGGATTTTGTTATTAAGGGTTGAAAAATCGATTTTGCAAAAAACGAAATTATTTTCGCCAGAGCCATGACGTCATAATTGATGACGTCATCTCGACCCCCTGCCACCCGCGTGCTGACACAAAACATGGCGGAATGCGAAGAAAATGTCCGAGATAAACGATGAAGAAAACAACGAAGAATCGAGTGCTTCCAGTGAGTTAAGTCAGTTTACAG
>NMRB01000073.1:241020-274862 GCA_002633025.1 Notospermus geniculatus
GACGCAAAAAATTAAACATGTTTAATTTTTTCGCGTACTTCCGACGTAGAGCACTCAGGACGCAGAAAGTACGCTATTTTTACGCAAGTCTATGCAAACTTAACGGTACTGTACGCCACGCCTACGCAATAGTACGCTACCCTACGACAGCGACGAAAAATCCTTTGAGGCTGGCGTAGCATTTCGTATGGAAGGACGTTAAGTGTTGCGTTCTTTGCTTAGTGTGGGTTCAGGGACTACGCCGATCCTGCACGTAGCAACATTTATTTCACGAGCAGGCCTACACACCCTAATTTCGGGGTACTCGGTACGCCGCGCAATGCAACTCTACGCAGGTCCGGTGTGAAAGGGGCTTATAGTTTTGTCCTTGACCCTCACCCAAGGGACACTGCACAGCTTGCCTGGAGCTTTTCTCCAACCTGTCCATCAGAGTGGAGCACTTTTATCAATGTTTGAGTGTGTCTATTTTCGTGGCCTAACTACCACTTCAGAGGTACATTTTTGGCTGATGGAGGTTGGACATTGTCACCCCTCTTGTGCGATCTGTTCAAGTGCTGAAAATACATCAACATATGGTCGCCCGACTTTGAGCATTTCAGTCGGTAAATATAATTGTCGGAGTAAAACATGTCGACATGAGATCAGTCTGTGTAATACGATAAAAAAATGAAATCTAAAAAAATGGGTGATTAAAGGTACATGTAACATATCCAAAATTTGCCTCATGAAACTTGCATTCTGCTGACATTGACTGAGCAAATGCTTTTACTTACGATTTCAACAGTGAGGTCCGATGTAAATGTACTAAAAAACTTGAAGTAAAAGCATTTGCTTGCTTTTACGAATATCAGCCCTTGTGTTCTCTGAGGGTAATGCTCTTGATGTTTCAAAATGTTGAATTGGGAAAGGACAAAAGGGAAGTCACAGTTTCTGGATGATGGTGCCTGAGACCATTACATGAAGTGCTTGAAGATATCATTGAAAATTTTCATCAGAATATACTTGCATTCGATATCCCATGTGGGTAAAACCCTGGTAGTTTCTGGGGGGGGGGGTCCTGTTTCAGGGGCGTAGGCTGGGGGGGGTGCACTGGGTGCATGTGCACCTCCCCACAGCAGTAAGAGAGTTCCGCTCTGGACAAGCAGAAAAAATCAACCTTGTAATCATGTAAATTTTGGCTAAGAGCACTGAAATCACGTTTCAGAGCATCTAAATTCCAACATTTTCTGGGCGAGGCCCCCAGACCCCCCTCCGGAGCACACCTTTGTTACTCTTCAGCATACTGTGAAATTTCATGCCTAGGCGACAGGAGGAGTTCCGTTTTCACAAAAATGTGCACCTCCCCCGGGCTCAGACCAGCCTACACCCTTGTGTTGTCTGCACTGTATCATGCAGAAACCATCAGATCGCTGTCTTAACAACAACAGTCGACAGTGTCATTCCTTAAATGTGTTGTCTCATCTTTTAATGGTTGCAGGCGTCCTCAGAGGATTTGCAGGTGGGGACAGACAGACAGACAGACGGACAACATGTGGAATTCTACTCATGAATTGGAAATGAAACATTGTTTATATTCCCGCAAGAACGCAAACATGTACATGTACGAATTGACCGAGCAGAAAATCATTTGCGTCTCATTGTTTTCCATCTCCCATGTCCTCAACTGTCCAAGCGCCTAATTAATCTGAAGATATGGAAATATGATATACCATGAATATCTCCACAACAAGAGAATAAAATCATTGTCTGTGAAACTCTTAATTAGTATCATTAGCAAGTCTATTCGGTAACAAATCCGTTGTTCATTCTGTTCGGCCTATCCTGTCAAAAGCAACTGGCCGTGTGGATATTGTGCATGAGGCGGAGGTTTCATCTAGAGGACCACTAGACAATAACACCAGTGTCACATTACTAGCCGAGGCCTCATCCACTCCTCAAGAATGCTGTTTTCCTTATTGTAAAGTTTGGCGGTGGATAATGACGACGGGGCCCAGGAACCCTCAACGGCGCAAGAACTCTACGCCAGGAGAGCCCTAGTCTTTTTCTGGAGAGGAGAGGTGCATCTTGACTGGGCTGTTGAGAATATTAGCCCATTGCAGCTCCTCTATACAACGTGTGTTATGATATCTAGACGACTGTCTCGATTGTCCTTCATGATGGGGAAGAAGGTCAAGGAAAATAGTAGCCAATCACGGATTATTAACCCACCGTGGTCGTCGAAGGACGTGACATTCCTTCCTCTGTGAATGTTGATCCAGACAAGTCTCTTCAAATTCGAAGTTACAGGCTGGAACTCTCATGACAGGCGCGGAACCAAGGGGGTGCACCCAGTGCATGCCCCCATTCAGCCAAAAAATCTGTAAAATTAACTGTGAAATTCTGAAATTTGGAGCAAATCATTGAAATTCACCGCAGATTTCAATGTTTCTAGCACAGTGCGTCCCTCTTTTCCGAAATCGTGGATCCCCCTGGGTGAAGCCTGGCAAGCAAAGGCATAAATGACCAGTGCAGCATATTCACAATGAGGGGCACTTCTGCGAAAAATTCTTGCTATCCCAGCACCCAAACATTCAGTTGCTGACGAAGTGTAGACGCTTTCCCTTGTTGTTGTTGGTGGTGGTAACTCCTTTCAGGTTGGTGCTTTGCCTTGTTGGTGGTGGTGGTGGTGGTGGTGGTGGTGGTATCTCCTTCAGGTTGGTGCTTTGCCTTCTTGTTGTTGTTGGTGTTAACTCCTTCNTTACCAATTGTAAATGACCCAGTAGTTGTTCCGATGGCAGTTTAAAACACATTCGGCGTTATCTCTTCTCACCTGATCAGACTGTGGATCGAGCATCCCATTATTCCACACAGTCAATGTTATTGATGTTTCCCCCTGGACTTAGATCAGTCGGCCTCATCCGCTCAGCTATTGTGAACAGCAAGATGGTTGGTGAGATCCTGCTTCAGATTGTTCGCCTCGTATTTTCAGCTGGGCTTTTTGTAATATTTCATCGCAGTGGCCGAGCATGACCGTCTTGCTGGGCTGTGGCTACGTAAGATTGGTGGTTGTGCTTCAATGCAGTAGAATTGTCACCAAAAAAGTCCTGGGACTGTGGCATCTCTGTCGGTAGCACTGTGGTTAATAACCTGCCACACAAGAAGTTTTTGGTTTGATTTTGAATTCTGGTGTGTTTTGAGGGGAAACATCCCGCCAATCTACTTCTAATTTCTAACTGGGCCCTTAATGCCTGAGCATCAATGCCGAGGGGCTCAGCAGGGGCAGATCTAGGATTTGGCAAGGGGGGGTTCAGCATCGACAAATGGAACGATTTCTAAGTACATCATGCAGGAATATGCAATGGAAAAATGATTAGGGCTGTATCCAAAGCCACTTACGGTGGTGGTACTCGTGTCTTCTAGTCAAAGCGTGTTGGCATGTGGGCCGAAGGCCGTCGCCTTGACTGGGGGTCTGGGCGCCTCTCCCAGGAAAAGTTGAAAACCTAGATGCTCTGAGACACTGGGGCATTTTCCTGTGAATGGGCACTATTGGTCATTTAGCAATCGGCCCTGTCCTCCTCAACACGTTAAGCTGCTTTGAATGTGAGGGCACTGTTCGCCAAAGGGAGGGTGGTCGATCGCACCCCCTCCCCCCGACCCCCTGGGGATGCCCATGACTCAGGTTAAGTCGTTTGGTGCCTGGGGAGTGGGGGCCGAGGTTAGCTAGGCCTTCGATTGGATGTTATCAAAGTAGTGGGAACACCTTTGTATGCTCCGAACTCTTCTTTAAACCAGAAATGCTGTTTTAAAAAATTGTCACCGCAGCCGCCAAGGGGGGTATTGTACCCCCTGAACACCCCCCTCTGGATCCGTCCCTGCTCATCAGGGAGGGGATACTCATCTCAGAAGGTTGGAATTGCAATGACCTGATGCTGTGACATCCAATACTAACTGCAGCAGAATGCAATGTCATGAGAGCTGATGGAAGATTGGAAGATCTCAGTGAGATGACTTGACTGGGTGTCAAATCCGTGGCCTCCCTGTCGTCCAACGCTCTACCACTAGGCCACTGCACACCTACTTCAAATCTACTGAAATGAACCAATGCACTTTCAAGTTTGTGATCGTCTTCGATATTGCGGGCGAATGACCTCTCCATCCCTAATTACCGCCGCTAACGTTGCACAACTCGTCCCCATAACCGCGGCATTGTATGACTCAGATTGCGACTCACTCCAATTCATCCGCCGTGTTCATCCATCATGTTATGTCACATGAAAAAATGATACAGATCCATTCTTCTGATACAAAATAGATAAAAGGGATGAAACTCTGGTGAAAAGTCTTTGTGTTGTCTGAAGTGTGGAATTGTTGAGGATTTTACAGCCAGATGTGTGTCCCAAGAACTCGTGTGTTTCTTGCTGTCCTTAAGACTTTGACCACCTCCCTTTCCCGTATTTGCAGTCAGGAGACTTAGGGCTGTATTCTAGAAGCTTCCTTAACTCTCAGGTTTACCTTTAGCTATTGTTTGCAGGGCAGAATACAAAAGGTTAACCCCTTAACTGGGTACGGCGTACTATTACGTCATTACGAAATCCGGGGGAACCCCCGGAAACACCTGGCCCGAGGATCTCAGCTTGCCTAAGGCATAATAGTACGCCCTGTAAGGAAATGGCGCTTCACAGTGCGTAGGACGTTATCACGTCTGGAATCTTATGTGTCAAATGCTTTTTTTGGCAAATTTTTTTTCAAGAAGGAAAAATGTTAACTAAAAAAATTATGCAGTTAAGGGGTTGAAGTGGACCTTTGAGTAAAGGAGGCTTTTAGAATACGGGCCTATTTCCAGCAATCATATTCATTGTTTTTTTCCACCAACATTAGTCGTGGCAGTGAATGAAGAACCTGAAGTCATTACGTGCTGCAATCTCTGCGGAAGTATGGCAGACCTTTATTGAAAATATCCACACAAAATTGGGTTTTAATATTATCCGGAACATCAGGTAGACAAACAATGTGTTTGAACAATATGTACTCCGACTGCACATGCCATTGTTTTTAACTCTCTCTGGTAAACAATCGCGATAACTAAGGCTATTGTAAGTTCAATAATGGTGACGTAGGTCTTCTGTAATTTACACACTTTCGATATGATGCGCTTAAGTCCCCTGTCAGTTGTTTAATCCCTTGTAAATAGGAAGGGTTTTAATGGCCCTGTACCTGCCAATAACTAATATGAAACTCCATGGCAAAATCCAATAGGACACTTTTAATGAAAACTTGGGTAAATTGATTACGGACGTGCACAACTTGAAATTGAATAGAGTTCATTCATATACTCCGGTACCGGCTCTTCAGTTTATTGCATTTATTTTCCACATGATCCTAGTCCCTGTATGGTATTCAATTAGAAATGTCTGGGCATTTCAAAAACTAACCCATCTTGCTGGAACAATTTCTTGACCCTGTGAACATGTGGATTCGCCGTCCAGTCTCTGATCCAGTAACCAATAGCCAGTCAACTTGGTCTTAACTTTGTCGAAACCGAGATTATGTACAGTACGTTGCACAATTGACCTCCCTTCTGCGCCGTGCACCATCCGCGTACGACATGCAGCGTCATGCGCGTACCATCCTCGTATCTTCCACGGACGTCATGCGTCGCCGTGGAAGGCATGCAGTGAAGACATAACGTCATTCACCCGTGGTGCGCGGACGTCACGCAAAAGAGACACGTAAGGCTTCCTTTACATAGAAATATACGGTATATGAAACGCTGGTTATCAAAGGCTTCCCGAGGATTCACAACCGTGAAGCCATTGTTATCCGGCTTTTTCGTAAACAGTATACTTCTATGTAAAGGAAGCCTAACGCACCCGTACCATAGGCAATGAACTGAAGGGTGGTACCTTCCACGTGACATACGCGGAAGGTATACAGATAAAGGTAGGTCAGTTATGCAATGTACTGTAATTTCTATGAGATTAGGGTTAGAGAGTTTATAGAATTTTTGTTGGGGGAAGAGGTGGAAATAAACCGATCAGGCTGGGAGGGCCACGGTGTCATACAAGTTTATTTGTATGCCTGGAATATTTTAATCGAAAAATAATCTGTGAACCATTCAACCAAGTTTGTGGAGGACACTTGGTAGCCATAGTAATTGTTCATGAGGATCATACCGGTGCGTAACCATCGTACACTTGAACTGTAGATTTGTGCAGAGGCTCCCCATTCCACCTCATAGGCTAATTCATATGTAATGACTTCATTTTGTTTTTCGATACTCGAATATTGACTCGAAATTTTTAAGTGCTGTACTGCGTATGTATGGCTTCGAGATACTCAGCAATTTTAATGGCACCTGCATTTATGTTCTTGAAATCAATGCTTCCTGGTGCACGCGTGTTTAACCACCAGTCAAGAAGTCTCTATATAATGGACTTAACTCGAGACACTGGGACGGTTTCTCCGGGGCGTACCAGCGGTTGTTTCATCTTATTCCATCTCTTTCAATATTGATTTGCGACCCTTGAGTGGTCTCCAAAATGGTTCAGCCAGGTGAGGGTATCGTCCTGCTCCCCTTTCACAACTCGAGGAGACCTGTAGGGCACTGGCGGCTCCTGGATTTGTTTCATCCATGTACAATAACCCAAAATGCACTTAGCTTCCGTTGATGAGGCAAGAAGAGTACTTCTAATGGCATGGCAGCCATTATGGGCCGGTCTTGAATAGCTATATATGTTCGGTAAACATGGGAAAAATGGAATGCATCGCATAAAGGGTTTGTGCATTAAGGTTTTAGAGGTGTACCATTCAAATGATTACTCTAGACTTGGCTGAAATCTGTTGTTTGTCATAATGTACGGGTAGTACGGCATTAAAATTTGACTGATATGGATCGGATATTTGAGTGAGTTGTATTGTTCGAGAATTGTGGTAATGCATTGCTATAATAGTACCTCATACTCGTGCTCATAACAGGTTCTCGATGGAGCATGCATTAGGAGCGAGTCATATAGGTCTCCAAGAAGAATGTGTAATTGCCACTTGTCTGTTCGTGGAAGTCGTCGCTTTCAAAATCAAATTACGTTGCTGCTAAGCCGACCTCCACAATGGGAAATTCAATGATCATAGCAGATCTGGAAGAAGTGGGAATTTAGTGAGACCTTCTCGGTCCTATAGAAAAATTGCATGATAGCAGTGGGTTTGAAGTAATTTCATGCATTTTGACATGTCTTTTCAGGCAATGGACCTTGGAGGCCCTTTGCTACTTTAGCAGTGCCCCACTCATGTTGCAGGATTCCACAGCATCTTGTTCATCGTCTTTGCTTTATAGCGCCTACTACAGATAAAAAACTGGCTCACGACAAGCCATCTCTGCAGTTGAAATTATGCTCTAAAGCCTAGCGTTTCTGGCAACGGTTGGCGACTACCTGGAACCAGCAGCAACAACAGGCCGATGTACGCACACTGGCAACGCTTTTGCCGCCAGTTCTAGCCAGTTGCTCATGTTCTACTCATTGCCAACGGTTGCTTCTAGTCGTCTTCAGTTGCTTCAGATGTCTGTGCGCTGGCAATGAATTTCCTCGTTTCCGCAATGACCTGTCGTAACCGATGTGCGCGGAACGCGTACATCGATAGCGACTGTTGCGTTCAGTTGCTTCCAGTCGCAAGGCCGATGTACACTTGGCTTTACAGAACAACTTGTGGTAGGCTATCTTGAAACCAAGTATAGTTGTGTACTGTTGAAATGTACATATACAGTGGCATGGAGAGTCTGAGCTCTGCATGACCAAAAGAAACTTTCTTAATGATGTTTCCCTCGCAATAGGCACCTTGTCCAAAGACCTGTTAAACCCTAAACTGCAAGAGCAGACTTTGCCATCCGGGAAACGTACTCGTAGGCCTAAAGAGCAACTTGTGGTCTTCTGAAACCAAATAGTGTAGGCTACCATTGAAATGTACATGTATATGTACAGTGGCATGCATGGACTCGGGTACACTGAAAAGTTACGACAGATTCTAAAACTCCGCATGATCGCAAGATACGTTCTTAATGATGTTTTCCTCACAGTATGCGAAGTTAAACATCTCAGAAGAGTAAAGATGATGCAGTTGGAAAAACACTTTAGAAAAACAAGATCATTCACTGAGGCATATAGATGTGATAGAAGGTCATACGGTTAGCAGTCTTCTACTTCTGTTTGAAATCACTGCTTTAACTAAGTTTAAAGGAATTGGATTACTGAAAGAGTGACGAGGTTGGGCTATAATTGGCATCATGTTACTGCAGTGATACACGACATTGTTGAAGAAAGATGGACTTCAGAGAAGATGGGAGTTCGGCAGCATTGATGATAAAAATGAAATTTTACATTGATTTTTACAAGCATCATGTGACCTTTAATTAAGTTTTGTCTACTATTGGGGTCGCCGAGCCCCTTGCCAAGGAAGCAGTCCCAAGATTCACAATGAAGTGATTGAGGAGCATCAAATTTTTGTTTCAGCCCCAAATGAGCCAATCCATCTACATGTAGTGCATAAGTACGCGAAACCATAGATGTCACATGACATCATGGATGAATTTGTACTTTTGTAGTGAAATGGTTAATGACAATAGCATGGCCGTAGGAAGGGGGGCAGCTGCCCCCCCCCCCAATATTTGGCTTGTCAAAAATAAAAAATTGGCAGGCTTGATTGCCTTTAGTCCCAAAAAGCCCAAGTCCAGTACATGAATGAACCACACTGACATCACTAGAGTGTCAGCCCTCGCTGCTAAGGAATACGGCTACGGTCCACTATTTTATCGAATATTTGCCTCCCAACCTCCAGGACGTTCCTATGGCCCTGAACAGGGAGGTTTAGAAATCAAATGATAAAGGCAAACGTTAACGACAACGTTATTTTTGTACCGAAAATGCAATATAAAATCTGGTGAATGTGTAGTATGAAAAATAACGTTGTCGTAAAATTTACGGTTATCGTTTGATTTCTAAACCTCCCTATTGAGACTGTATGATCTCAGCTGGAGCGGATTTTACCAAATGTACTCTAGGTCTTTGGTTCAAATGCACTGGTTTTGAACCATCAACTACACTAATCAAAAGACCTTGTGCATGACTGCGGAAGGGAGAGAATGACTCTTTTAGATCTTCTTTCCCACACACCCCGCGCCTGGTCGCCTTAACTCGGTATTTCTACCTGTTCAGTGACGTGTTCATTCTTCGATTGGAAATGATAATTGTTAGATTATTATTCAAGTTGATGAAGCCATTTCAGCGATGTCCACGCTTGACTTGCTTCATTGATAAACTTGTATTCCGCCTCATGGCTCTGTTTCCTAACTGCAGATTATGCGGCTGTCCTCACGACGCTATTGTGCGGCACTTTCTTCCAGCGTCGGCTTCTCAGCGGTTGGCTAAGATTATGGCACTGAGAGATATGCCCACCCAGCATTTCATCATATTCATCATTTTCAGTAGGAAGCAATCGATGAAATAACTGTTCATGGATGGTGACTTAGTCATTTGCATTCCATATAATGGCTGCATGTTGGTGTGACCACTGGTGTTCCATACCATTTGGAAGGCATTCAAATATAGATGTGATCATGCTTCCTGGGTTGACTAAATCAAAAGTAAAGTTCACTACATCCAGAGTGATCGTAACCAGGNTTATTGTGCAACAGTGAGTGATAGAGCTATAACTGAAAATGGAAGGTAACAGGGCATACCCCTGAAGAACTAAAGGTGAAAGTAACTATTTAGGCCTACATGATTTAGTAACAGGCGAAAGCCAACAGACTCTGGCACGCTGAAATGGTTGTGGATGTAACTAAGTGGGAGAATGGGTTGGTGAGAGGATGCATTGTCGTATGGCCGATGTATCCTCTCACAGAGTGTTAATGTCTTTTCCCCTCTGTTTGGAATAGAGCAACATTTGGCCTACGAAAAAAAACACAAGCGACTGGGAGCCCTAAAATAAGGGCGTAGGCCTAGGCCATGATGTTCTTCTTCACCGTAAGCTTCTTTCACTCTTCTTTTCCCCCTCTGTTTGCAATAGAGCAACATGTGGCCTACGAAAAAGCACACAACCGACTGGAAACCGTAAAATACCACCGTAGGCCCTAAACCTTGCGTCCCGAAAAAAACGTGAAAAAGAAACAAAATCACGTTGGAATGGCATTTAAACCTAGATGATATCTCAGGGCGGAAGAGGGGGATTTGGTGAAGAGGGGGCCATAAGTGCTAGGACGTAGGTGTGCATGTCATAGTTGGTCGGGGTCTGGGAAGTTTTGAAATGTGATCAAGAAGCGGATTTCAGGCCATGCAATCCTGACACTCCCCGAGTCATCCGATTCAAAGTCACTTCCGTGCCCATAATCGCTATATAATTACAACATCAGAACTCATTACCTCATCCAGGGTCAGTAAATTTCTTACCATTTCGTCAAATTTTGACCGATTTCAAGTCTGTAAAAAGCAGAAACTTCTCCGAGCTATGCTGAATACGTTGAGCCAACGCACATATGTAACAGCGCTGCTGATTGGCTGTATTGTTGCCAGGAAATACAGATATAGAGCAGGGGATTCCCCGGCCTGAATACCGGCTGCTCGGGTTATTCTACTTCTGGGTTGCGGCCGTGATACTGGCCGCTCGGGTCAAGGGTTAAACAGTATGACGGTCCTCCTGTTGCTAATGAAGGTCGTCAAAGACTTGATTCATATCAAGCAAGAAATTGTGCAGAATTGCTCAAACTAGGAAAATGGAAATGAGACAAAATCATTGAAATGTGATAAGGAATGATTATGTCTCCAGTTGGTGCAGTTATAATTGCATTTTCATACAGGACATTATGGGTAATGACCACGTTCTTTGATGCCTGGGATATCTTTTACGGACCAAGTGTGTTTCACTGGGCAGTTAAAAGCATTTTAATA
Organism: Notospermus geniculatus; assembly: GCA_002633025.1. NCBI lineage: Eukaryota > Metazoa > Nemertea > Pilidiophora > Heteronemertea > Lineidae > Notospermus > Notospermus geniculatus. The sequence goes on from NMRB01000073.1 coordinate 251,934, forward strand.
GTAAGACAGTGAGCGCGCATGCGATCTGGCTGTTTAATTGAGTTCAGGATGTTGTCCGCGTAATTTTGCTCATGTCGCTTTAAAGTGCATGAAATCTTAACACCGATGCTAATTTCTGGTTCTTTGAATATGATTGGTTGAAAGGGATTGAATGTGATTGGTGGAAATATTCTTTGAATTGGAAAGCTGTAAGTTCATCCATAAACATTATAGAATGAATGGTGGATTTTGTCACCTAATGGGGAACCGGCGTGCCCAAAGGAGGCGCTGGGGAACAACTCAGTTTTAACACAAAAGCGCATGCGCTGCAACGTTGAAAACATCATGTACGTCACGCATCGTTCATGACGTTATGTGCGATGCGTCATTCAGAATCAATGACGTTGTTCTTCGGTCTGTTCTTTACACTAAAATAGTCAATTTTATCGATGAAATTCAACATGTTCCCACTTGAATTTTCGTTTGAAAACATTCAGATACATTGAGTCAGTCCTATACTTGATGATGAACGTGTAAAATTCGTAATTCAATGGACTACTTCAGGTATATTAGGGCTAGAAATAGGTGTAGTTTCAGAATTAAATGGCAAATAAAGTTGGCTTGACTTTCGATGTCAAACTTAAAGGAGCACGGTATTGAATCTCAAATGCGTTATTTGACTGCCGACGTAGAGGGAGCCACCTAGCGGCAGTAAGACGAACTACAAAAATGCATTACAAAATGTACGTAGTTATTCGGGTCAATTCGCCGACAACGTAGTTAGTCCCTGGGTTGGAGAGTGGCGCAGTGGCACCGCCTGTCGAGAAAAAGTGGCAATACCGTGCTCCTTGAACTGAGTTGTTCGTCAGCGCCACGTCATGGATTAGTTCCGCCGGTTCCTCATTGTGCTTCTCAAATATTTGCATGTTATAGACTTCTTTTCCCTGATGCGCCAAAGGAACCTATGAACCAACCTTATGTTGTGAAAACGGGCGGAATTGACTTGGTGTCAAATGCTCATTTAATGGATAAAACTCTTCTTTCTTCATACCATTCATCACTCTTAAATCCATCATCCTTCAACCCTTCCTAGATAACCTACTATTATCCATTATAACAACATATCATTTTCAAACTCAAACTCTCTAAATTGACTATTTAACTTTGAAAACTGAACGGTGCCATTTTGTGCTGTTTACTACTGAAATTTTCATGGCCATTACGAAGATTAATGGTAATAGTCAAATTAAAGGATGAGAGAATGAAAAAAAGAGCATTTTAGGTTTTTTACTCGGATACTTATCCTACACAATGGATGGGAATTCCATTAAAAAAAGTGATTATTTTAAATTACTTTTCTAGCAAGTACATCATACATAAGTAATAACTAGTACTGTAACATGTTACCGTGATCTATCTGTAGTGTACCAAAAATCTTATATATTTTTGGTATATTATGAAAGAACATGAAATAGAAACGGGTTTCTTAGGTGAAATCCTTAGGTGAAAATGGGTTCTTCCCAGATTCAAACCCACGGACCCTCGCATTAAGCATCAATCGCCAGCACTAAGGGGCAGCACGCCTTAACCACTAGGCCAAATCCCCATCTTCAAAAGAGATGGTTCAATGCTCTATGTTAAACAAGGCTTCCATCAGTACCCTGCGAGTAGTCCAAACAATCTCCAAACCCGAACAGTTTTATGTTATGCAAGGGGTCACATATAAAGGAGATACAATTAAAGAACATGAAATAGAAACGTGTTTCTAAGGTGAAAGACATTGCGTCCTACCAGATTCGAACCCACTTATTAGTCTCCGCCACGCCACGTAGTGGTCGAGCGGAGACTCTTGTGTTAGCTAGGAAACTTTCTCGGCCCAAACCAACCTCAGACCAGGAGGCTTACGTGCCTATGCGTGTGTGCATTCTGCAGTGCTTCACGGGCTCCTTGCAGTGTCGTAATTTTATCGGCATATAACACGAAGTTTGGACGAAACTGTCTTTCAATAAAATATTCCGGTGTCAGGATTTGTGACTATACTAGTATTCTTTCATTTCCACGTCGGGTGTATGTTATTTAATTTATCCATGCTGATGTTTACGACGACGTTTTGCGCCACGACTGCCGTATGATCCCAGCCTGACAACATGGACGACATGCTAACGACAATGAACGAACATCATCTGACCAACATCCAACTCGGCTAGGCCTATATCCGCCATGTCCTCGGCCCATATCCCCCATTTCCCGATCGGCATTCTGTTTTTTGGTAGGCCCTAACGAAACTGTCATTCCTTTTGACATTTTGGCCACAAAAAGCAACTGTCCGAGGACATGGCGGGATGGGGATGGTGTCCGAGAATAGGACCGCGCCGTCACTGAAAAATGTGCCCTATTCTCGGACACTTTTGGAAGTCAAATTGCCCGAGGCAGAGTGGATTAAAATACATCAAATAAACAGTTTCCGGTTCAGTTTACGTCACTTTCATCAATAAAACCTTACATTCGTTCTTTCATGTCGTATTGCAGGTCAAAATTGGCCGTGCATGTCTTCTAATAGGCCTAGGCCTAGGCTAGGGGCCTAGGCCTAGTGTGACATGCGACGTGTGGCGGAGACTCCAGAGTCTGCATGCAGACTCAACTGACAACTCTAGTTGTCCTTTGGTATATTACTCAATAAATTTCCTGAAATTTTGTCCAATTAACCCATCCATCGAAAAACCTTGATCCGCATACTGTCCTTGATTCAAATTGTTTTCTGTTTGTAAAGTGACCTAAAGTGGTTTCTCCAACATTTAGCCATTATATCGAGGCATCAGGCAGGTGCCTGGCAATGACTCGCCAAAATTATAATAATTATACCATTAAGAGTTGATCTACCCAAACGAGCAGGTGTAACACACTAATTAGAAAAATTAATAACAATAATTGAGAAACAAGGGCTTCAGTCCGCCTATCAGCAATTCATTTTATGTCCTCGTTTGTATTTTTAAATCCTAAACGACCGAAGCAGTAAGTGAAGTGTAATAATTTACAATGTTTTAACTACCGCTAGCGATCCTTACATCTTTTTCATGTGTTATTTTCTTCTTTTTTTAACGAATTTAATACTCATATAAAACATTAGGTTCAATTACTCTGGATTTAATTTCACCTGCCTTTGCCCATTGTCGCAAACATTTAGGAAGAGGTTGTTTAAAATGCATGACATCAGCAAGGTATTCTTTTAAGTAGTTTATTTAACGCAATAATGATTGGATCGGAGGTTATTCCCCCCAATGGCTTTGGTACGGTACTCCGCTGCTGTGGTCTTTCCCTTTAGCCCTATTTGGAAAAGACCTGGGGCCTGTTTCATAAAGGGACTTTAAGCTAATGATACCGTTAACCAAATGGAAAATGCAATGAGTTAATGGTACCATTAGCTTAAAGTCACTTTATGAAACAGGCCCCTGCCTGGCAGTAAAGTCACAAGATAATTAGATCATTGCTAACTCAAATTATTAGGCTACTTCACTCAAAGTGCTCACACTTCCTGTAAAGGTGCCTTCATATAACTTACCCAAACTGCTCAAACTTCCTGCAAAGGTACCTTCATATAACGTGTCCCACTGGTGGATTTCAGGTGTTGAATATGGACTCCAGTGGTTGCAAACCCAAAAATTTTGGCAAGTCAAGATTAATTTGCTTTGCCCATGGCCTACTTCCTGTGTATGACCTCTTCTCTTGAGGTACCTTATCGTGACCTTAACAGCATGGATTGTGGCTGAATCAAGCTTCTAAGCTGCCCATACATGCGCAATATTATTGCACAATATAAGGCTCAAAATGGGCAATATTATTGCCAATCTTTCTTCTACCCATCATCCCAGAAGCACATGCCCCTATTTTGGGCCCATATTGTGCAATAATATTGATCATGTATGGGCCACTTTATATTCATAGTGTGATTGCTTGGGAGCCTGACGTGGAAATGACACAAAATGAAATGACAAAACCCATTTCTTTATTTCAGTTCTTTCTGTTTTTGGGACAACGCCTGTAGATTTTGGTAACGTTTACCTCAATGTTGCAAATATGTGACCAAGTTTCCTGTATCTTCTTGCAGAGTCTGCAGAGTCCGCCTCCACAGTTATTTAGTCAACAAGAAGATACTCAGTCATCACGATCTGGGGATACGCCTGGACCTACAAGTCAGTCAACTAATCAGAATTCATCTCAGAGTGTAGAAAATGGTAGCGAAATTGGTAAGTTGCGCCTTCTTTTACAATGTTTATGATTTCATTAGCCGTACTTACACCACAAACGAAGTCCGGACTTCTGCTTACACTACAAAAAAGTGGGCGTAGGTAAGTCTGGACTTCCTAAGCCCGGATGTGATGAGTGGATCTAGGTCAAGTCCAGACTTGACCCGGACTTCTACGTCAGGTGTAAACGCAATTATCTTAGTTCTAGACCTGGCTACAGATGGCGTTGCGACAATTACATGTGTTATTACGTTGAGTGACCCGAGAATGTGACCTCCGAATTCACCTACGATCGCTGAGTTACGTACCAATTGGCATTTAGTGTAAGTGCTCTGATGGAGAAACCAGGGTCCAGGGTTCATAAACATACTTAAGTCAAAGTGTGGTACTTATCTTTTGTGTTGAACAGAGGATAAGTATCACACTTAGACTTAAGTAGTTTTATGAATACCGGTCCTGGACTTCAAATAGTCCGGACCTTTAAAAAACCAGACTTCTCTTTGTAGTGTAAGTACGGCTAATGACGTTTTTATGTGGCCATTTGAATGCTGAAAATTTCCACTTCCTCATCATTTTGCATCAAGCGCTACATTATTTGAAGGGTGTGTATATCCCATTGTTTTTTTGTCGTGGATGATGACCGTCAAGCTGTATCTTCAGATGATATTTTATTGGCTACAGCTCGACATTTCAGTTGTCGTCAACCGCCCATAACGCTGCGTCACCTGTTTGAAAGTAGCTTATGGTCATTTTATAGCTCTTCATAGAGCACACTCTCTCGGTCTGCGGCGAGATAAAGCATCATCATTCATTGTCTTTGTCCCCTGATCACCTGAACCGAAAGCAACAGTGGTCAGGCAAAGGTGCTAAGATGTCGCGGATTAAGCATAAGGAGTAATTGTAAGGATTAATCCTATAACTGCTGGTATCTGTGCGGATTAATCACTGGTCTCTTGATGAATTGTGTTTGCCGTGACATAATCCGTGATTGTGTGAGCTCCGGGTAGTGTCCCCTGATTGGTTTGGCCTGGGCCAACAAAGAGAGGGACATGCAAACATCTCTTGATGGCCATTGTTAGCTGTGACAATCAAACTTAATATGCGATGTCCATTGTCTATTTCCTACTGATGTGATGCTGGAAGAAGAAAAAATTTCGTATCTTGGCCAGTAGGATGAGGAACTCGGCCAGAGGTTGGCCTCAGGGTTGCTTATTTGGCCATAGTAATGAATACCTTGACTCTACCTTTTCAACTGATGTGGGATTGTGTTGCTGAGTTAAGGTTGCCTACTCTCACATTGAAGAAGTTCTGAAAACGTCTTGCCCCGTCCTAAAAAAATCGTAAAGCGGGCTAGAATGTATAACGTTGGCCAAATAATGCCTCAAAGTTCTGGAGCACCCTTCCCGTCCGAGCCGTCTAAGAAGTTTGTAAAAAGACTGTAAAAATGTCCACTCCGTTCGCACACAGTTTGAACCCGTTCGGCAACATTTTCAAGAACGTACTGAGAACTAGTTTGGTGATGGGGCATAAAATCTGTTGCTGAGTATTAAACATGATTAATTTGTTTGGGTCCCTCAGTGTAGCCATGTAGGCCAGCATAGGCACAGCGTAGGGCAGCGTCAGCTCGGTGTAGTTGGTGGGCCGAACTACGCAACTCTACGTAGGCCCAGTGTGAAAGGGGCTTTACCCTCTTCGAAAAACTGGCGTTGTATTTGAGTCCAGTTCTCATCCATGTGGGTGGTTTTTCTCCTGAATTATCTTGCACTTTCTCATCTCAAATTGCATCTCTCCTCTCGCATGTTACAAAACTGTTCCAATATTTTATCTACAAGATGAAAACACCTTGTAACATTTAGTTTGACCATTCGCGTGTAAAATCCAACTAAGCTGGCTGTCAATCAGTTGTCCATTAACCTGTTGTGGTGTTCATACCTCACAGGATAGGTTCCCTGGGTCACATCTCTATTGTTAACAATTCAGTAATTATTCAATTACCTTTACTTGATAATTAAAGGCCTAAAATGCTTAATTAACTCTTGAGACAAAGTAGCAATTTTACGCTTGCAATTACGGTGGCTCTCCTGTGGAGTCTCAGTGGTGTTGCTTAAAGTCGGCTTGTCCTTTTCAGCCGGGCCGCGATTTTCGATTACTCATTCAAACCAGTCGGACACGTTGTTGATAATTAACTATCTTCTCTTCCTTTGTCGGTTTGTTTTATTTCATTAGATTTTAATATGAAATTAACGATAATTTAGATTCAAAGGGAAGTTCAGGAGTTCACAAAGATTAGCTTGGCGTGTCTTCGGGCCGTCTTGTGATGATTTTTAACCAGGTTTTCGAAGAAAGTCCTGGTTATTAAATTACCGAAAGTGGCGGGCGGTCGGGCGGTCGGGCGTTTGGGCGTTCGGGCGGTCGGGCGTCCGGGCGGTCGTTTTCTCTTGTCCGACTGATAACTTAAAAACGACTTGAGATTTTCTTTTGAAATTTTTGGGACATGTTGCTTGTAAGTAGACGTTGTTTCCTTTCGATATTCAGCGTCATTCGATTCAAGGTTTGGCCAATAGGGGGCTAAATGTGAAAACAGAAAAAGTGCTATTTCTCCTGAACAAATGAACGGATCGTCACCAAATTTTTATCATAGGTATATCTAATGACGATACATAACATAATACCCGGGTTTTTCATTTGACCTACTTTTCAAGGTCACAGAGGTCAAAGTTCGACAAAAGTTACGAACTTGGCATGTGTCGTCGTTTTCTCACCTAGCCATTTCATACCTTGCATAAATGTGTACTAGAGGGATACCTTCTGAAATACGAAGTTTCGGCCCGATCGCACATCCAATATGGCCGCCAGGCAGCGTTACCCGAAAATCATCGAAGTCTTATAACATGGGAACGACTTCAGATTTTCTTGTGAAATTTTGTGGACATGTTGCTTGTGAGTAGACATTGTTTCCTTTCGATATTCAGCATCATTCGATTCAAGGTTTGGCCAATAGGGGGCTAAATGTGACAACAGGAAAAGTGCTATTTCTCCTGAATGAATGGACGGAACGTCACCAAATTTTTATCATTGNTGATTTATCATCAACTTTCCTGTCAGTTTTAAGTGATTTTATCACCATGTTGGAACAATTGTTGTTTTGGCTTGAAGACTCTTAGATGATTTTGTAAATATCGTATATTCATCATATATTACTGGTTGTCATATAGGCCTTACTTTCCACTGATATGGCAGCTATGATAGTGGGCCATATAGATCAATATTAACAATTGGCCGACCTTATCAGGTTTTATCAATGGATTTTCGAATGTTCTACCTCAGAAAATGTTCTAAATATTCTACCTAAAACGTCTGATCATGCAGTGTTATCTTCTTCTGTAAATATTATCCGGGATATTGTTGTCTAGGTTTGATAACCAACTGTCCTAGATTTGGCCTTGAATGATTGAAGAAAAAAAAATATTGAAGTGATATGAAGTGTGTAGAGAGTTTTCTGCAGGTCAGAGTTTTATCCCAATAGACCCCATGCCGCCCTAAACCGCCCTGCCGTGAGCCGCCTAGAAGACCACGCCGACTTTTTGACAAAAATCCCCATCACCTATAATGTAGAAATGAAAATCACCTATTACTGCCGGGAGCGCCACAATCCGCCATGTCTCCAGACACCGATACCGCCATAAACCGCCTTGACTCATTATACTGTTCTCTATTCAGCTTAATGCAGTGGCATTTCATGGCGGTTCAGGGTGGTGAAAGTTACAGATGGAAAGTGCAAAAAAGTAGGCGGCTCTATTGGGTTATAGGCCTACCACCGTGGCCAGACCAGGGCATATGCCGCAGGCTTCTGTCCTCACCGACTGCAAGGACCGTGGTGAACTAGTGCAGAGTGTCCAACTCGAGATTGAGAGGCCATGTGTTCAATTCACAATTATTGTTCTGAAAGGATGTCCTGATTCACTTCCTGGGTTTCAATTCAATTTCTAATTATCTTCTACCTTTTGAAATTCGCAACAGAAATGTATTTAAAAAAGAATGATTTTGCCTAAATTTGAGATGAGCATATATCTTACGATTTAAACGAAGACAATTTTATTCTATTCACGTGTCATAGTTTATGTACATAGATACCTCGTATATCCGTAATAAATCGGATTGTCACAAACACCGATTTTGTAATCGTAAAATTTACAATTACATGACAGTTACACTATTTTATTTCCTTTATTCAATATAAATACACAGTTGTTGGTGGCAGTTTGCACAAATGATCCCAAAGGATGGCCTTACGTAACAAAAAGAAAATGAATGTGCCAGGTTATGCAATTCTTTTAAGGAGCAACATCATTTATTACCTTTTTTTACCAAAATTTCAGGTGAGAAAAGCATCACAATGTATTCCTCTATTTTATTGTCTTCATTTTAATGTTTATGATATCATATAAATCATCAGCATTTTTCGTTTAATAGTAAGTTTCTGTATTATATGGGTCATTTATTTCTTTTCACGTTGATTGAAAATTTTGCTATAATTTGTATAATTGTGTTTCATCTGTAACTTTGTGATGGGAAATGACGTAAAGATGAGAAATTTTAGGAGGTGAGAGTTCAGGTGATGTTGATGATGGATGTGAAGTTTTTCAAGAACGGGGTCATTTAGGTTCGGAAGGCCCTAACTGTTGTTACATGTGGAATGCACACTTTGTGTAGTTTGAAAAAGTTTTAACATTCATTATAAGCTAGCAGCACACGTCACCTGTGACTTTTGTTGCTCGTACAGGCAATTTCCGTGGCGGTTGCCGGTTTACAGCAGATGACACCACTCAGTGGTCTCGTGTGCTGCTGATGGCCACTCCGATCACCACAACTGGCAACTACAAGCAATTTTCGTGGTGAGAAATCAAACGGGTTTGATTTTCGGCAACTTGTGGCAACTCGTGGTCACCACAGAATTTCCATGGTGAGTTGTCGTTGCCGGCCACAGCACACTTGGCCATTTTCGTGGCGACCAGGAAAATTGCCTGTATGAGCAACGAAAGTGCATGGTGATGTGTGCTGCAGGCTTTACACACTTTACAGGCTCAAAAAAGCATCAAAATAACTAGGCCTTGCTTAAATTAGCTTCTAACATTGATATCCTAACTCTGACTCAGTGGAAACTGAAGACCACGTACATTGCACTTCCGTACAGCGGATCATAGGGGTGACGTACGCTGGGTATGCGTATGAGCGAATAGAGAATGAGTACCACTTCATTCCTCTACGGCCAACTAAAGCTATCTACACTTCCTAAACATCAGTCGCTACTTTTGTCGAGTACGGTTCACAAAAAGCCATTTTCCATTGGCTGATATATTGAGTGCGGTTTGCTTCCTTTATTACCTTGATCCTCAGATCCTTTTCAGCTGCGGTCTCATAACACTACAATAACGCTGCAAAGGGGCTGTGGAAACGCTCACTGACAACCACAAAACCCAATAACATGAACGCAGCGCCGTTGTCAGCTGATGGCACATCCAAAGACTGCGGGACAATGCGCGGATATCCTATCAAAAGCATCGAGCATTTTATTGAAACCATTCTAGTCATTCATAGGTTTAGCATTGGCCGCACTCGCGGATGAAACAATCGTTTGGGAAAGTAATCATCACTCGGGCTGCGGAGAGATGGGGATCCTCACTCTCATAACCATCGTCCCTGATTGTGGTGGAGTTTAATAACGAGATTGAAAATTTTGGTGTGATTGAACGCTGGTAATCACCATCAATCGAATATTAGTATTTGATTTATGAGTGCAGTGACGTGGGGTCACTTCATCTACATTGCACTTTCCTCGTAAGGCAATATTCTTTTTATGAAACTTCCTGCGGCAATTTATACTAAGATAATATGATCTTTATATTTGATAATTCGCCGTGACAGCTAACACAATATTAAGGAAACAAGACTATTGCAGGGCAAAGTTTAACTAACTTGAGCCCGGTTTCATCACTTATACAACAATTTTGTCTGGTAACACGGTTAATATTTATCTCGTGTGGGCAATAATAGCTTGTTATTTCCATACCCTATATGCGGGAGAAGTATTCTTGTAAATAGATTGATGCCATTTGCGAAGAAACCACCTCACTCCAGGATTTCTTTCTTAACAAAAAACTCATAATAATGCATAATCGGATGATAGCTTATTGCTCCAATTTTGTCAACATATCCTGCTGCTACTCATAACAGAAGCCAAGATTTTAATGAAATTGGGCCCGGCTTGATTTTCTCATATCATAGTTTAGACAACATACTCGTAAAGGATGCAATATCGCGCCGTACACTGCATGCCGGATTCGTGTCTCTGCGAGTTGATTAGACTTAATATGCGGTTTCATGCGGAGTTCATTCGCAAGTTCGTGTCCCTGGAATAAAACTAACGTTGAAGCTGAATCAAGCATTGGTTTCCAATCTTTCAGGGAAAATTCAAAAATTTTTATTAAAATTTGCTTGATCACTAGAAATTGGTGACAAACTGTGAAAGTTTAACCCCTTAAGGTGGCGGGGGTGACTAGCCCGGCGCATTCTCCCGCTGAATATGGAAATGATTTCAATGAATTTATTCATGCGCTCAAGCGCAGTCGGTCACAATCATAGCCTGTTTCAATCTTTGGCAAGTGTAGTTCTTAGGCATGTTGGGCCTGGAATGGTATTGCGCAATACCTCTTTCGACGCCTTTCCATTAGGCCATGCCGTTCCCTAACAATAGCTCTATCGTCGATGATTTTTGAACAGACTTCATCCGAACGTGACCAACTCCACACGCGTTCTTCATTACCATAACAAAGGGCTCGCGGGGAAAGTTGCGGACTTTCTCACAAATTTTCACGAGCGATTTCTTTTTTGTGCGTGGATCGATGGTCAATCTGATTTCGAATATGATCTGGAAAAAACTTCTTCTAAGGCCGTTCCAGCCCCGATTTTTGAATTTCAGACGAAAACACCCAAAATTATTCAGTTTTCTGTTTTNGCTCGAGAGCCAACTAATAAAAAAATGCTCGCCTAAAACAACTACATGTAGTTGACACACCTCAAATACTGCGAACATGATGGTGATTACGTCAATGAACCAATATTATCCATGCTGTGATTGAGGTCTGTGGATAAGGTCATCGGATTTACAATAGGCCTACATATGAATGGTTGTGCCCCCCCCCCCCCATCCACCAATGCTGTCATGGGGTGCCTGAGGCTGTCTACCATACCATACCTTTGAGATGTGGTCTGTCACACTAGCAGGTAAACGGCACACTGTCTTCCACAGAGTATGTTTAGCATGCTTTACCTCTAATCTCATACACCTCATTTAACAAAAAAATTAAATTTTTTTTCCAAAATTATTTTTGTGCATCTGAATGAGTTAAGCCATTCATTTGTTATCCTAATACCGTCAGCCATGAAGTAAATTAAATGAGAAAATGTAGAGGAGGCGACTTCGCCCATTGATCCAATTGGATTGCAAATTTCATCAAAGATATCTTAGATACTATCAGGCCACCAATCTAGAGTTATCAATTATAATTGTATTTTCTGTATTATAGAAAATGTCAAGATTTTAATGGATCACTTTAGCCACCAAATCTTTTAAATCTTGGGTATCTTAATGAAATTTAGCATCCATTTGGTCATGGGTGAATCGTCTGCTCATTTGGTAGTGGAGTCATTTTCTGCCTTTACTTGAACTCAGTAGTTCCTGTCCATAATGCAGTATGAGAGTCAAGTTGCTCAAGAAATAAGTTCAAACAACATACTGGCTGAGCTGGGATTTGGTGAGGTTTTCTATTGCCAAAACCACAGCTGACTTACATTGTTACCGCAATTCCCGTGCTGTTCTTTACAGTAATGGTAAACTACATTGTTACCACATTTGCTGTTCTTTACAGTAATGGTGAACTGCATTGTTACCACATTTGCTGTTCTTTACTCAGTGGTGTTGATTATTGCTGTAGTTGCTGGCTGTTCTTTAGTAATGGTGAATTACCACAGTTGCTGGCTGTTCTTTAGTAATGGTGAATTACCACAGTTGCTGGCTGTTCTTTACGCAATGGTGTTGATTACTGCTGTAGTTGCTGGCTGTTCTTTACTCAATGGTGTTGATTACTGCTGTAGTTACTGACTGTTCTTTACCCAATGGTGTTGATTACTGCTGGAGTTGCTGGCTGTTCTATACTCAATGGTGTTGATTACTGCTGGAGTAGCTAGCTGTTCTTTATCCAATGGTGTTGATTACTGATGTAGTTACTGGCAGTTCCTTACTCAATGGTGTTGATTACTGCTGGAGTTGCTGTTCTTCACCCAATGCTGTTGATTACTGCTGTAGTTACTGGCTGTTCTTTACTCCATTTTGTGTTGATTACTGCTGGAGTAGCTGGATGTCCTTACTCAATACTGTTGATAACTGCTGTAGTTACTGGCTGTTCTTTACTCCATTTTGTGTTGATTACTGCTGTTGTTGCTATCTGTTCTTTACTCAATGGTGGTAGTGTAGTTTTGTTTCTACTGTAATGGTTAACACAGTTCTTTGCTGTCCTAGTACAATGCAAAATTAGTAAGCTAATAAAGAATGACATCCATGACCTCGGACACACAAAGGCACAGTAAGTGAGGGTGGTTGTAGCCTACCATCATAATAGTTGGTGTTTGTGGAATGGCAAAATCTGCAATGATAATAGTACAATTGTAGGAATTATTATAATACAACAATGAGAATGGGAAGAAACTTTATCCAAGATTATACCATCATTAGTGACAAATTCGAATAGATAGCCAATGTATAGAAACACACGCCTGTCTATATAGTGACAATGACTATGGCATAGGTCCCAGCCATTGTTGTACGGAACAGTAATTATAGGTATCTAAAGCTGGAAGACTTCTGTGTAACCATCTTTTTGTGTGCGACATGAATGGTTCAATCTTTGTCGCTACAGTGAGTCAAAAACTGGAAGATGTCTTTATCGGGGAGACATGGTGAGCTGGTTAAAGGCAGACGGTCATTGATGCAGTATTGGCTGACAAATATTTGAATGATGTATGCTGAGGGCACTGGTGTTGTTAATGGTGTCCATTACAAAGTATGTGTGCATTGAACCTGCTGATTTTGTGAGAGTCAGTGGGTTGATGTACGCAAAATGTAGTATGATAATAGAATATTATATTGCCAGTTGGATATCCAACACAGAGCACAAACACGACACACAAAATGATAGTAAACAGAAAGTAATCTACGAATTTTGGAAATTTCGACCCCAACTGCGGGGTCTTCCTCTGGCACTTTCTAGTAGAGATCCCAGAAGTGAACTAGAACTCTTGAAATTTGCTCATCAGCAAATTTGATGGTCAGCATACTTGACTGCTAGGCCAACATGGACATTATGATGGAGGACGCTAGGGCTACATCGATGACGTGGCATCAGTGAATCACGCTCTGTGTAAAAACATGTACGTACATCGTGTACATCCATTCCAAAAACGGCTGAATAAATCAAAATACAGCCGTTTTTTGGGAACCGTAGGAAAATCGCTTGGTGGATGAAGCAGAAAGAAGAAAGAAATTTTGTGATCTCAACCTGTCAGTGTGCTGACCATAATGAGGTGGATCCCAATTATGGATCTGTAGTTATAAAATAAGAAACCCTGAAAAAAGAAAGTGCCTGAGGAAGACCCTGCGGTTGGGGTCGAAAATTGGCGAAATTTGGAGACGACTTTGTGTTTACTATCATATTGCCAGTTGGAGTACCCCTTTAAGTGTTCGACTTGATGTATATGTACTGGTATAGCTGTGGCCAATTGGAATTGCAGATAAAGAGACTTCAGAAAAAGGGTCATTTGTATGCATTCAATTAGTGCACATAATACGATGGATCATCACATTGAGATAGGCCCTGGATTATATCTTGCAGAAAATCAATAATTTCATCAATTTTGGGATCAGGAAATGAAATAAATCTTCTCCGAGCAAAAAATTTATGTGCCACCTCTTTGATTTGGCCGGCTAACTTGAATATTATGACTTATAGGCGGGATGAGGGAATATTAGATGTTCTTTTATGTGGTGCCTCGGAGTGGAACCACCAGACTCCGTGGAATGGCCCCGGATTATGCATCCAATTCTATTTCACTCCAGAATGAGCAGAGCTTCGATTCCGAGCATTTTGATTGACATAAATCATATTTATGCATTCTGGTTTCAGTGTATATGTACATATAAATGTGTTCCTCGAATGCATGTGGAATGGCCCCATTTTGAGATTTGGGCCATGCTCTCAATGGACTTTTTAAAAGGCCCGGGTTAAAAGGGTCTACGTTCTCAGTGCCATGGTCATTGCCTTTCTCATCAAGAGCATCTTTGAATGTATAGACATCCTGCGAAATTCAGCCATGACAGGCCAGAAAGGGTAAACAAACCTTGGGCCCAGTGCATTGTTGTACAGACGGTAAGCACAGGAGCCAACTCTACAAATGCACCAGGCCCCCTTGGCCAAGGTTAATGTTTACCCCTTCTGAGCTGTCATGGTCGACTTTCGCAGGATGTCTATTTAGGTGATACATTGTAGCTGGTAAAGTTGGATCCTTCAGACCCTTCTATCCCTTCACAAGTTACCTCAAAAAACATGTGCAAGCTTGAGATGATGAACCCACGGGCCATGCAGATAATCATGCCAATACCCATGTTTGTGCAGCAATTTAAAAAACATCTATCTACAGAAACCTGTCCAGCATTTCTGTTGTTGGTAAATGGCGGGTCCCTAAGCCATGGTCACTAAAGGAACATCTTGGACCAATACACCAATTTCACATCGCGCACGATCGCAGCGCCCCAAGCAGAATTTCTGACGGCCACTTCCGTTTTCAACCTCACTATCAGGAGTAAGGCAAATATTTCCTAGATTGAGGTTGAAAAACACATGTTGGTTTCCTATACCACCTCCAGGATCGATCCCTTAGTAGTGGCATTGGGAACCAATGTGTGCAATTCAACCACGATCCAGGAAATTTTTGCCTGTAGTGAGGTTGAAAACGGAAGTGGCCATCAGAAATTCTACCAAGGGCGTTGCGATCTGCTAGGGATTGGAAATGGCCCTGGCTTGTTGGAAGAAAGAAACCCCACAATACCACCTCACCACCCTGAACAGGGCCACAGCCAGACCAGCCCACGCAGAGACCGAAACCCACAACATGACTCGACCACCCAACGTCAGTTCTTCTGTTACCAACCACCACAGTACACTTCTTCAATGAATTCATGTCCTGTGCCATACGCCATTGACAATTCCTGTTTCCTGTAATTTCAAGGTGGATAATTATAGTTTCTTTAGACTGTATAATCAGACAATATAATGCCATAGTATGACATACAATAAAGATCTGAGGTAGTCAGCCCCGCCGCATTGATTGCATTGATCACTTTCAATGTACATGCTCTGTGTGGGTTATGGAATTAAAATGAGAAACAACTTGAAATTGAGCTGTGGAAAGGATACTTGCTCAAATGAAAGTATGCTCCGCACAAGCAGACGGAGGTGTTGTTGTTGTTGTTGTTGAAGTGTTGGAGAGGTCTTCCTCATATTGTTTCCAAATCCTAAATACAATGATTTATCACCTTAAAGAAGCTCGACGTCCAAGTTGTAAACAAACTGGTTTGTTTACAAACAGTGGCCAGCAAACTAGTTTTATTCCTTCGTGAAGGTGGCAGCACCAGTAGCGCCCTGTGATCGTTAGACTGGTGCCCGGTCCAGTGCAACTCATTCACGATATTCACGTCAGTACATATCACCGACAATAGGTGGCAGCACCGTAGGCGTCGCATGGATAGAGAACCAGTGAGTGAGTGTTTACAACTTGGACGTCCAGCTCCTTTAAGCGGGCCACACACGATCAATATTATTGCACAATATGGGTCCCAAACTAGGGGCATGTGCTTCTTGTATGATGGGTGGAAGAATGATTGGCAATGATATTGCCCATGTTGGTCCTCATATTGTGCAATAATATTGAACGTGTTTGGGTGGCTTTACTCTTTTGATTTATCTTTGGTTAAGGAATTCAACCTTTGATCACTAAAGCGGGCCATACATCATCAATATCATTGCACAGTATGGGGCCCAAAATAGGGGCATGTGCTTCTGGCATGATGGGTGGAAGAAAGATTGGCAATAATATTGCCCATTTGGTCCTCATGTTATGCAATAATATTGAACGTGTATGGGACAAGTCAACAACCTGCAACATCAACATCATCAAAGAGGCTTAACGGAGTTGAAGGTTGTTTGTTGTGAAACTGTTGAGGAGTCCGGACTGCGAGATTAACAAGAAATCAACAAACCTGAATCTGTTGAGCCTCGTTGATGAAAGAATGTGCATGTTCATTTCTTGGAACAGTGTTGCATAACAGCCCACAACAGGTTGTTGAACCTTGTGTTGACGTTGCAGGTTGTTGACTTGCAATCTTGGACCGGGCTATAAAAAATAATTCGAAATAAAAAGTCGCATAGCAAATTCAAATAAATCTACATTGTTGATCAGTCAAGCCAAGTTGTATTCATGAAATAGCAACACATGCCACATCAAATTCTATATCCTATCTCAATTGAAATCACTTTCATATAAATGGGCAGATTATGCCAAAGCAAACAGTGTGGAATATTATATGAATGAAGAATTCCATGTTATGCGATGTCATTGCGTCTCCCACAAGCACATGTTGCTCTTCTTAATTTACATACATGTCGATATCATTAGGCTTTTAATGGCTGACTATTTGTACAGAGACTGATGACAGCTGCCTTTTTGACGACCAGCTGTTTCCCTTGGGACAAAAAACACACTGTTACAGTGTTATACTGTAGATACTGCGGTGGACAGATAAAACTGGTTTTCAGATTCACCACTAAAACTGATTTCTACCTGAACAGTGTGGCCTTTGGAAAAAGCAGTGTCCAAAAGATTTGTGCATTAAATTTTGCAAATTCAGTTCTTAGATTGATCCTTAAGCCGCTTTCACACCAGACCTGCGTAGAGATGCGTTGTGTGGTGTACCAAGTACGCCGAAATTACGCTGTGTACTCATGAAATAAATGTTCAACGTCAAATGCACATGTTCAACTTTCTAGCGACTAGTTGTACTCAGTTTGGTTCAGTCGCTGCGATGTACAGGGGCTTGCGACTGATCAGTGCCAGTTTTCTGAACAAAACCAAGTGTCATTGAGTCCCAACACCCCCGGATGTTACCCGAGTTGCTTCCAGTCGCAAGTGCGATGTACGGTGGTCAGGATATGACGACTGATTGGATCCTCCTAGTTTTACTGAGTTGCTGAATTTGGGATGTGCGCACAGCGCGTACATCACCAGCGACTGATCAGATCTGCTTCCAGTCGCAAGTGCAATGTATGCCTGGCTTTAGGTGCATTTTAATGAGAGTTCTGCCCATCGGTATGGCACTTTCCCTTTAATTCCTCTCTGTCTTGCCTGGTTGATGCTGAAAAGGAGATTGATTTGTAGGCAGTGGCCGGTGTACCCAGAGGAGCATAAAACACATCAGTCTCAGCCTCAAATTTCATTATGACATTTGACTATTTATACCAGGCGAGTGCGTAGCCATTGTGGTTCAGGTGATTGAATGGATTAGTTTCTTTTGACGGGGACTCCCCTTCATAATGCTACCGTGAACTGGTAAAGAAATTAAAAAACTTATTCCTTGGCTGCATTCATCGAGGCAAATTTCAATAAGTTGTTGTTGGCTTTTGAATGAAATAACACAAGATAGTTCACCGGGTTCAGTTGCCTCTTGTTCAGTGGGGTGGGGAATTTGCCCAGATCTGTCATCTTTTCAATGTTCTTATCATTGTGGTGATGAAAACACTACCTTCCCTGTATCAAGGGCGATGAATGTGCCTGAAATACATCTAATATTATTCTCCTCCCATTTCAATGCTTGCATAGTTTGGCATCACCAGGGTGGCTTTGGCTATACCCACGAAATCAGTGTCGTATTTTGGTTCTGTATTATGGGTGGTTGATTCCAAAGGATTTAGAATTGTGAGAATGGTTTGGCCTAAAGTTGCTGATGCTCTTTGAAAAAACTGATGGTAAATTAGACTGGTTTCCTTGTTACTGTGAAGGGGGCAGCCACACTTAAGCCTAGCGTACATCGGCCTTGTGACTTGAGGGCAACTACCGGCAATGGCATTTCCGGCAATGGTTGGCGACTACCTGGAACCAGCAGCAACTGATCAGATGCTCAGACAGGCCAATGTACGCACACCGGCAATGCTATTGCTGACCATTGCCGCTAGTTCCATCCAGTTGCTCATGTTCTACTCGTTGCCAACGGTTGCTTGTAGTCGTCTTCAGTCGCTTCCGATGTACGCGTGCTTACAACAAATTTCCTTGTTTATGGAGCACACCTGGTCACGTGAATGTTTATCACATGACTCCCGAGTGGTCCGATTGGAAGACATCGACAATTTCCGTGTAGCATTCAGTACCATTGCCTGTCCGATGTGCGCACTCCAGATTGAAGACTGGATTGTGCCGCTTGTTGCCGCAATGACCTGTCGTAACCGATGTGCGCGGAACGCGTACATCGATACCAACTGTTATGGTCAGTTGCTTCTAGTCGCAAGGCCGATGTATGCTAAGGCTTTATAGATGCACACACAAGCATTAGTTAGTTTTTAAAAAAATATCGGTACCTCAGCGGTGGGTGCCTTGTGATCAAACCAATTTTATATTTGGCTTGTGGCTCCAGTGCCTTCGTCATGCACACACTGGGCTTCTTCAGGATCGGTGTCCATCTGTCTGAGACCAATTCCGGACTTTTAACCCCCTTTGGATTGCAATTTTATTCCATGGAGAATTCCTTCTAGCGAAGTTCTTAATGTTGTTTCAAAAGTTAAGTGGACCTCCCTCTTGAAATTGTCTGTGTATCTACTTTTTACCCACCGCCTCATTAAGGATATGGCACCCACTTCGACTGCACTCGGCCTTGGTTGGATTGTCTCAGGACAACTGAAGTGCTTCTGCACGTCCTGTGAAATTATATATGCCGAGTATTGACTGGTTTTGCAAGATTAAAACCTGTATACATTTGATATAAAAAGTTCTAACCACTCGGGACACTTGGGTAGTAATTTGTCACCATGGTTACCACCTGATTGTGAGATGTCGTAATGTATTCTCTCGCGTGGGTTGCCAAGAAGCTGGACAGACTGGGGACAGAGTTTGTATTTTGGAGGGGTAGCCTATACGCTGAAGTTGATGGTGCCTCAGAATTCCACAGAGATCTTGTCAATTTTGAAGCTCTGGGTGGAAAGAATGCTGATGGGTGTACTCTAGCTGTGCTTACAAGTACAAATGAAGTCCGGACTTCTGCTTACACTACAAAAAAGGTGGGTGTATAAATGAAGCCCGGTCTACAAAGTCCGGACTTCCTAAGCCCGGATGACATAAGTGGGTCTACATGTAGATCAAGTCCGGACTTGACCTGGGCTTCTGCTTCAGGTGTAAGCGCAATTATCTTAGTTCTAGACCCGGTGACAGATGGCATTGTGATAATTACATGTGTTATTATATTGAGTGACCCGCGGATGTTACCTCCGAAATCACCTGTGATCGTTGGGTTTCGTACTAATTGGATTTGTAGTGTAAGTGCTCTGATGGAGAAACCCAGACTTCAAATGAGTCTGGACCTGAAAAAAAACGAATTTCTCTTTGTAGTGTAAGTATGGCTAATACAAGTCATCTAGGCCTACTGACCACAACACCAACTTGAAATTTTGCTGACAGTACGTCCCCTTAAAATGTGGTTATCTAAGGGTCAAGGTCAGATTTAGCTTGAAATTTTCCTGACAGTATTTCCCTTAAAATTTGGTCATCTAAGGGTCAAGGTCAGATTTAGCTTGAAATTTTGCTGACAGTACTTCCCCTTAAAATTTGGTTATCTAAGGGTCAAGGTCAGATTTAGCTTGAAACTTTGCTGACAACACTTTCCCTTAAAAGTTGGTTATCTAAAGGTCAAGGTCAGACTTAGCTTGAAATTTTGCTGACAGTACTTCCCCTTAAAATTTGGTTATCTAAGGGTCAAGGTCAGATTTAGCTTTGACTTGATCATGGAAGGCCGGGTGCTTGACCTTTTGTTCATCCAATGCTCATGACCGTTCTGGGTCCAGTGACTTGTTTCATCAGCTCCCACACAGTAGTCTTTCAATGGTAAAATTACCAACATGGTATCGGAACCGTATGTCGATCTTTGTGAATTAATCTTGTGTGCTGGTCTATTCAATACCAATGATATTGTTATCAGACCCGAGCACGCTGACACTGTTTGATCGTTCAAGTGTGACAGTCCCTGATGAAATTTCAAAAAAAGTCGTCATGGTTCACTTGCAATTTTTTCGAATCATTGGCTACAACTAGAACGGATGTCCACATTTTGCACTGCAGTGTACACACGCGAGTAGTCCATTTCATATCAACTTGGGCGAAACCAACACGTGCTGTGTACATCCTTTCCTGTTCGTCAGCATATTGAAATTGGGCAAAGTCGTGTTGGAGGTTTGTTATCTCGACACCGGATCCGTTTCGGCTTCTTGTATTACTTGAAAAGCTTGAAGAAAAATCACCGTGTTTGATCATTGCCGCCATTTTTTGATGTACTTACATTCCTTCATTTTCATGATACGCATTACTTGACATAAAGAAGGAACATAATGTTGATCACAGAAATACCTTTTTATGGAAATTCTTGTGCCTTTGATGGTTGTATTTTAACCTTTTCCATCGAATGTTCTGCCGATAGAGGGGCTTATGCTATTTTCTGAAGCCATATGGATCAATTAGGCTTCTACTACAGGGTGGGCCAGAGAAACTGTCCCTCGAACAATAGCATTTCTATTGTTTCCCTATTGTTCGAGGGACACTTTCTCTGGCCCACCCTGTAGTACGAGTCTTATCGCGAGATGACTAATACAGAATGCATGGAAACCAGACTTGATGTTTCGGAACTTCCAACTTACATAAATTTGGACTTTCATTTACAATTTCATTTCAAATTTATCTTTTGGGTGTAATGAAGCCTGGGTCCAGAGTCCGGACTTCCTAAGTCCGGATGACATGAGTGGGTTTAGATCAAGTCTGGACTCGACCCGGGCTTCTACTTCAGGTGTAAGTGCAATTATCTTAGTTCTAGACCCGGCAACAGATGGCGTTGCGATGTGTCAACCGACTAGGCCGACAGGGTGAAATATACTTTGGAATGATGCTGATTGAGTGACCTGCGGATGTGACCTCTGAATTCACCTGCGATCGCTCAGGTTTCGTACTAATTGGATTTGTAATGTAAGTGCTCTGATGAAGAAACCCGGACTTCAAATGAGTCCAGACTTGAAAAAACCCGGACTTCTCTTTGTAGTGTAAGGATGGCTGCAGAGGCAAAACATTGACAACAATGTTTATTTGGATGGATATGCACTGACGGCAGCAATGTTTATTTGGATGGATATGCACTGACGGCAGCAATGTTTATTTGGATGGATATGCACTGGGGCAGCAATGTTTATTTGGATGATATGCACTGGGGTAGCAATGTTTATTTGGATGGATATGCACTGGGGTAGCAATGTTTATTTGGTTGGATGCACTGGGGCACCAACTTAAATGTTTATTTGGATGGACTAGGGCACCAGTGTTTATATGGATGGATATGCACTAGGGCACCAATGTTTATTTCTATGGATTATGCACTCGGGCACCAATATTTATTTGGATGGATTGTGCACTAGGGCACCAATGTTTATTGGATGGATATGCACTAGGGCACCAATGTTTATTTGGATGGATATGCACTAGGGCACCAATGTTTATTTGGATGGATGCACTAACCACATAACAAAAATTTCCCATGAAACTGGCCCATGAGAGCATTGCCTTTTGACTCTGGCCGCAACATCAAAGTGAACGTTGTTTGTTGTGTTTACCAGTTACATTTCAACTGTGTTTAGCTATAGATTTCAATCCTCAAAACGTGTTTACTTAGAACATCTCGTTTTACATCGGTTCACCAGGTCACTACTGATGTTTTTTTTCCAAAGCCAAATGTAAACTATACATTTTGCCTGGCGGCTTTGATTTAGAGTGCCATGTTTGGTTGACCCATAAACTCCTGATGTACGTACACTACACAAAGCGCTGTGCATTGCTTCTGCATAGCAGGCATGCCTCTGTTCAAACATGACTTCTGTCAACTTTTTGTTGGTCCATTTGCTAAGTCCCCCTTTGTGTTGAAAAGATCAAATGCAAATCTGCATATCCAGTCAAGATTATCCCAAATTTGGCAACAGGGCCCTTGTCGGCCTGTTTCGCTACAAATGGTTCAATGAGTCGTCTACAAATAGCAAACTATTCAAATAGCAAACTACTCAAGCAGAAGATGAACTTACAAACCCATGGCCTTTAGTATGTTGTTTACAAGTGTAAAATGCCGGGAGTTGAAAAGTCTTGAAACTTAAGTAGTGTTTATTAGTTTTGAGGGCCTGTTTATTAGAGTCGAACAAACACTATCAATAAACTATATAATCCTTTTGTGTTTTATAAATTGCCCCAATTCCCCATGCCTAAATACTGTTGAGTAGTTGCCGCTTAGGGGCAAGGCCCCCCCCCCCCC
>NMRB01000073.1:276167-301397 GCA_002633025.1 Notospermus geniculatus
TTTTCCTTGTCAGATGGATAGCGCCTTCAGTTTTTGAAGGATCATTTTCATATTGCATAAAGGTGTGTACAACCAAAAATTCTAGGTCAAGTTCGATTTTGGGTGTGATGCGATTCCTATTTTGGTAGATAGGGGGCGTTTTGTGAAAAACTTAAAAGGGCTATATTTTGATAATCGTTTGAGCTATTGTATTGAACCTTTGTATGTATTTACATCTAGGTTGTAGTGACTTCCTGACGAAGTATTGGTGAAATCTAATTCTTGACTTTGCCGCCAGGGGGCCAAAACCAAACTCGCAAAATCTGCTATGTATGCTTTGGTCACAGATATTGTCAAAGATGGCTTGTATGGGATTCTGATATGGCTTATGCTTTCCACCACTGTGCTAAAAAAGCCAAGCGGGCACAGTGCCTTTGGCACTATTTTTAAAATCAATTCGGAAGTACGATTCTACACAAAAAGGAATTTTATTAATCTGACGGTGCAATTTCACTGATGTGTTAAAAATGCCACTGAGGAATGAGACTGGTGGCACTAGTGACACACAGTGGTAAAATGGTGAACTAACTCTTCTGCACAGCTGAAGCAATGTTAGAACAGTGACTTGTCAATTGCTCCAAAACAAAGGATCAAGTAAATTGTTCCAATTATTGAAGGTGTAAATTTGGTTCAGTTGTAATCAGTTATAGGCGTAATTATTGCTGTCGATGTAGTCAAACTATTCCTCTTGTGGACCATTTACTTTGCTTCTAAGATGGAGAATTCTCTGTTCAGATTATTCCATCTTTTATTGATTGTTGGGAAAATGTACTATTCAGAGGCAATATTTGAAGATGTACTGTTCATAGATATTCTCATTTCATGCTTTCCCATACCAAGTCTTGAAAAGGGATGGAAAATTTGGAAATGTATTGTTCATTGGCAGTACTGCCCAACTTTGGCAAAAGGAAGTAAGTCACATTTTGTCGAAAAATGAGTTAACCCCATAGAGGGTGTCAGGGAGGTACGTTACATGTTTTAATATAATAGCTATATCAGATTCTTATCAGTTAGGAAGATACAGACAATTACAGGTTTGGCCAAAGGAAGTAAGTCACATCAAAAAAACAAATTAATATGGCAAAAGGAAGTAAGTGCTCCAATTACGTCATTTTGCCATATTATTTGTCTGTAAAATCAACCGGTTTTACGTCACCAAATGCAAAATAGAGTGGGACAAAAGGAAGTAAGTGACATTGTAAAAATTGGCCGAATATGGTAAGATAATGCTTCGAACCCACGAAAATCCTGAATTAGACGGTATGTAACTCACAGTAGGACAAGGCCCTAGCATTTTTTTGCCCAGGATGATGAAATTACACTTTTTGCTCATTTTCTCAAAAAGTTGAAAATGCCACTTACTTCCTTTTGCCAAAGTTGGGCAGAGTAGGCCTAAGGCCTAGGCCTAATTCTTGAAATTCCATAGTGGGAAAATTTGGAAATGTATTGTCATAGGCAGTAGGCATAATTTTATGCTTTATCTAGTCACTTCCTCTTGAAATAGTCAAGGGATGTACTCAATTTCATCAGCAGTAAGCCAAGTGCTTTCCAGGGGTGTCGGGGTGGCGCAGTGGAAACATCGGCGCCTGCCACCACTGAGGTCACCGGTTCGATCCCCGGTCGTGCAAGTGGCTTTATGTGGTAAGAGAGGGCGATCTCTCCTCGACATCGTAGGTTTTCTCCGGGGGCTCCGGTTTCCTCCTACATATCATTAATATCGCCCAATATTGTTTCATGAGTAGCTATAATGCCCTAAGTGGGCGCTTGCACTCCTGAGATAATATTTTTAAATGCTTTCTTGTGTCAATTCTTGAAAAATTCGGAAATGTACTGTTCATAGGTAGTTGGCCAAATTTAGTGGCCAGTATTGTGCCTTCTAGTGTCACTTGTTGAAACTTCCACAAGGGAAATGTACTGCCTCACATTATGCTTTCAATGTGTCCTTTCCTGAAATTCCAAGATGGGGTAATTTGAAAAAAAATACCTTGATGAAAAACTGATGAAAACAATGCCGGATCGGATTTCGTTTCATTAAAATGAATACCGAACTAATATTCCGAACGATTTTTTCGTAATTCACGAACATTGTGCAATATTGCATTTCTGCCAATCCAGGTAGATTCCCACTCAAGCATATTGTAATGAATTGAAATCTTCCAGTGGAAAATATTCTAAGATATTCTCTTGTATTACATGATTGATCTCGAATGATTTTGACTGTTGTCGATAAAATTTCATATCCGATGATGGATGGGATTGGCTTGTGCGCGAACTCCGCCGGTGCAGAACATGTTTTATCTTCCCCTTGTTCATCAACCCCCGTACCACATCAGCATTGCCATCACCTCCCGTAATAATTAACTGGTATCTGTTCATTTCCAAGGACTATCTTCTAGTGAACAACATGATGATACCATTATGCGTTTATGGTCCCTCTATGGCCATTGGTTACAGACTGATAAGCCTGAATCTAATGATGCCATCATGCTACTACTCTCGTTTAAAAAGGGCAGGGAATTTCGGCAAATTACAGACGCAAACCAAATTACAAATATGGATCATTTGTGCTCGGTGCGCTACCTGAGGAATCGGCCATGATCACTTGATTTTCGGGCCCATCATCGTGTCATTAGTTCCTGGTTTTATTGCCTGATTCGTTAGTGATATATGGGACTTGAGAAAGTGGGGAGAACGGTACCTTGTTTCGAATCCTGAGCGGGAGATATTAAAAGCAACGTTGAGGGAATCAGGGAATCGGGAGAAACGGTTATGGGGGATCTAACTATTATGATGGGTATGAGGCATGGGGAGAGAATGGCTGGTAATCATCTCGAACCAAATAGACGTCGTCATCAGGATGTTGTTAGAAAACAAGGAGATTGTGGAGAGGGCTATAAACGTAATAAGGAATGAAAGGGGACTTATACCTTGAGGATTGTCTACATGAATATTCTGTGGTGTAGTAAAGGGGTGAGGTTCACAAGTACTAAGTCTGAGAAGCAGCTTTGAAGCATTAGGTTTTAGATTCACACAAGTTTAAAGTTTGAGAAGCAGCTTTGAAGCATTAGCTTTTAGATTCACACGATTTCAAAGTCTGAGAAGCAGCTTTGAAGCATTAGTTTTTACATTCACACAATTTCAAAGTCTGAGAAGCAGCTTTGAAACATTAGATTTTAGATTCACACAAGTTCAAAGTCTGAGAAGCAGCTTTGAAGCATTAGCTTTTAGATTCACACAGGCATCCCCAAACCTTTTCACTGACTCTCCTCTTAAGGATGATAAAAAATGTCCTGAAGTCTCCTTAACAACCGTCATACATTGCTGAGGTAGGATAGGTGTATGTGCATCAAACATACCTCCTTTTGTGAGGTGCTTTTCTGATGCAATGCATCATTCCTGCACCAGGTATAGTTCTGTATATTATGTTATGCACATTTCATGCATCAAGTGCATCAAACATGCTACATTTTGGAAGGAAGCTCAGTTTGGGTTACCTAACATGCCTAAGGCTTCCTTTACATACATGTAGAAGTACGAAAATGGCAGTTAACAATGGCTTCATGGTCGTGAATCCATTTGGAGCCTTTGTTAACTGGCGTTTTCGAATACCGTACTTCTATGTGAAGAAAGCCTTACTCTCACCAAATGGCATTGAACATTTTATAAACATGTAGGAAATAAGACTTAAAGGTTGCTATTAAAACTTAGGCTTGAAAAATCTTTTCAAAAGTTGAGTTGCTTGCTGTTGATGGGTTTCAGACATTAGTTATGTTTGATGAGGGATGATCCTTGAAAGTTCATTGCTAAGTGGCTCAGAGCTTTGAATACCAATTGATATTTTACAAGTAAGAAGTTTATCAGGACATCGGTTGCATTTACCATTGCTTTTAATGAGCATCATCGATCATTCGGAGACAGGGAGGGATCTTACAAAGGGTCACTTAAGCCTTGAGAATCTGATATAAGGGGATTAAAGGATTTTGAAGTCAAAGCAGAAATGCTGTTGGCTAAAATTGTGGTTCGTTTTGTGATCGCTGTAACCGAAGGGAGATGCTCGCGTGCGATGCTGGGAAGTTGAATGTCCCTTTGGGTGAGTAATGACTGATGAGTCTTTTGGGGATGGTGCATGACGTTGTCCACTGTTCTTTCGATTATGCTCCACCTACAAATTGTAATTTCATTGATTCTTCATGTGTTGTTAAATGGGTTTTCCATGCCTGTCGATTTCTCCGAGTGTGGAGAAGGGTGTCGTGTGTCAGGATTGATAATGGCTGCCCTTTATCACACAACTGCTGGGGATTACTTGAGGGTGCCATATACTACTGGCTGAACTTGGGCCCTTTTGCAAGATATGTCACAATCTACTAGAGGTGGGACACGTACCTTAAAAAAATATGTCACAATCTACTTGAGGTCACAATCTACCTCTTTGGTGGCATGGATGTTCATGATTGTACCACCCAACCATGCCAACCACCCAGAGTTCCTGAGCTAAAATGACCAACTACAGTGTGTTGCACAAATGACCTACCTTTATCTGCATACCTTCCGTGTTCGTAACGCGGAAGGTACGCTTCAGTTCATTGTGTATGGTATGGGTGCGTCCGCGTCTCTTCTGCGTGACGTCTGCGCACCACAGGCGAATGACGTTACGTCTTCACTGCGTGCCTCCCACGGTGGTGCGTGACGTCTGCAGAAGATACGAGGACGGACGCGCATG
This sequence comes from Notospermus geniculatus, assembly GCA_002633025.1. NCBI lineage: Eukaryota > Metazoa > Nemertea > Pilidiophora > Heteronemertea > Lineidae > Notospermus > Notospermus geniculatus. The sequence continues at coordinate 280,927 of NMRB01000073.1, forward strand.
ACGTTGCATGTGGTATGTGGTGTGGAAGGTAGGTCAATTTTGCAACGTACTGTAGCCCTATCTGGCCCACAGTGGGCCGTATGCGCCAAACGAAGATTATCTTGAACTCAGGTTGAGCCACAGCTTTTCAATTGTTCAGGTTTGCCAGGGCATGATGTGACAATGGAAAAGTTGTGGCTCAACCTGAGTTCAAGATAATCTTCGTTTGTGCATACGGCCCTAAGAATTTTTGCTATTTTCTGCAAGAGCCTTTTGTAAATGTTCCATCCATGCGTTCACTTCAGGCTGCACATGAATTTCTGCAATTTAAATCTCTTCCCTACCAGACGGTTCAAATGAGTTTGGTTTTGGGCTAGACGGTCCAAATTAATTGAGTTTTGACTTAAAGATTTGCATTACCTAAATTACATTTCGCCCGAGATTGGTTTTTTGTCTGAAGAGGCACAGCATCTGTAATTTGGTATCGGATCATTTGAGCACTTGAGCAGCGTGGATGCAATTCAGAGGCAAAAATGCAAACTTTGCTGTTATTGTTGGTTATATCTGTCCAAGTATTGAACTGAAACTTGTCCAGTAAGTCCTCAAACTGTATATGATTGCTCACAAAATATATATTTTCGCCTTGAGTCAATGGTACTTGGGATTTCTATCTGCATTCGTACGCGTAATTATCCTCGATGTAACACCGAATACATACATGTACCGTGGTTAATATCAATCTCGGCTTTTTCAATAGGCACTCGTAAACCTTGAGCGTTGGTAAATTTCGTCATTGGATGTTGATGTAGATGCTGCGGATGTTGGGAGAGCACGGCGGTGCACTGGTTGAGCATCGTTTGATTTGTGGCCGAGTCGCCACTGTATTCTGAACTAGTCTGAAAAGATCAAGTGAAACAGTGAATGAGCTGCGAAGATGAAGACTAAAGCCCCTTTCACACCGGTCCTGCGTAGATTTGCCTAGTGCGGCGTACCGACTATGCCGAGCGTACGCTGCCCTACGCTGGCCTGACATGGCAATACGCCGAGGGACGCAAAGGGGTACGCGAGATGGACACAAACGTACTTTCGGCGTAGTGTGCTGGACACAGCAAGTACTGTACACAGTTTTTACGCAACGTCTACGAACACTATCCTACTGTACGCCTTGCATATGCAATAGTACGCTACCCTACGATAGTCCAACGAAAAAGGATGCAAGGGATATTCAGATCCTTGGGAATTTTGTGGTCAACATTTAGTCCATGCTGACTTGTCAGTTAACGATACGTTTTCAGATATGCTGTTTTATCCAGATAGAATGTTATTATATGTATTTGGACTGCTAATCTTCAGTTTGCAATGTACAAATATTTTTGCCTTCTTGTTTACTTTTCTACCAATGAAACGAACAGCTGCTGTTGTCCTTATAGCGAAACGCATCTATTTGGAGAAAATTACCGAAAAAATGTCTACCGGTATCTGCTCATGTTGAATGCTGTGAATTACGTACACGGAGAATTTTAGTGCGTCATCTGAATTCTTTCACCAACGTAGGCATTTATTTGATATTCACCTGTTCATGTCTCAGATATTAGCCCACTATCGTGATAAGGTTGCCATTTCTTAATTAAATAATCAAGACTAATTAGGATTTCCTTCTGCGTGACCTCATTCACACCTTAAAATAGTTCTGAGAAACTTTCTCAGCGGCCAATTGTTTCTACAGGGTGGCCCAATAAAAGTGTCTGTGGAAAAAAGAGTGGAACTGTTATTTTGACACATCACTCTTGATCAGGTCAGAAATACTTACGCTTGGTATCACGACTGTGAGCAATTCAATGGAGTAGTATTATCGGTTTGAAGTTCTTCGGGAAATTCTGCCAGGACGAGATGATCCAATTCCCCTATTCACCCATTTCTTTAAAAAGTCAACTGCAAAAATCTTGCATCTTGGTTTTTGCCAAGTATACAACATCATGGTTGTTGCCAAGTGGACAACATCTTGGTTTTTGCCAAGTGGACAACATCTTGGTTGTTGCCAAGTGGACAACATCTTGGTTTTTGTCAGGTGGACAACATCTTGGTTTTTGCCAGGTGAACAACATCATGCTTGTTGCCAAGTGGACAACATCATGGTTGTTGCCAGGTGGACAACATGGTTGTTGCCAAGTGGACAACATCTTGATTTTTGCCAAGTGGACAACATCATGGTTGTTGCCAAGTGGACAACATCATGGTTGTTGCCAATTGGGCACATGGCATTCAACCTTGCCATGGAACGGGAAGATGGTATTACAGACAATTTCTTTAAAAAGAACGATAAATAAAAAGGCAATTTCCAGAGTGTTTGCGAATTTTCGACCCCAACCAGGGTCTTCATCAGGCTGGAACTTTACAATCCGAAACTCTAGAACTCTTTAAAAAGAACAGTAAAAATCTGTTGCGAAGTGGACACATGGCGTTCAACGACCCTGTCACTAAATCTAAGATAAAATGCAAATCCAGATCAAACCAAATTTAAGTTAGTGAAATTAAAGGCGCCTTTCTTTCACATCTTTAATTGGGAAAGCCATTTTTATGTTCGATCAGTTTCTGGTTCAATTTGAGATTAGCCTCTTTATTTGATTGCTTTTGGGCGAATCTTGTTACAATTGCTGTTGAGAATTTGGATCTGTTTTGAAGTTTTTTACGCTTATCTCAGACATTGAGCCACGGGTTGACGGAATCTCACCATTTTCGTCAGCATTTGCCGGGTACCTAAATTATTTTGTCAAATCCTAATCCATTCTGTGGAGATTTGCTCACGGTTTTGCATAACCATCCAATTTTAATGACCTCGTGCGAATCTAGATGAAATATACATTAGGTAGATTTCAAATTAGCTCCGCTGAAATTGGCAAGCCTGGGGGTTGGATGACATGATAGTTAGGCTGTACCCATTATGATCTTAATGCATCGTGATCAGCAAGGTTGTAAGATTGACAGCTCGTAAATTAACAATGAAATGTGATGAGATAGGGATGGGGAAAATTAAGGTGCAAAAATGGTCCGGGTTAATACATTTGGCCTTGCTATTGGTGTTAAAAGTAATGTTAATTTTGCCTCTGTCATCTGCTGTAGGGACTTGTCAATATTTTGTTTGGTTGGATGAGGTGATGTCATCATGTGTACCTCACATGTCTGAGGCGAGTGACTTAAACTTGGTACATATGTACCCCTAGGGCAGATGTCTTTTTCCTTTTGAGGCTAGTTAACTTAACCCTTAGAGTGCCGCCGGCGTATGTGTATGTCATGGAAATTACGAATCCACAGGCCGCCGGCGTTTGGGAACGTCCTAGTCTCGCACAGCCATCATCATTGCACCACTGCCATCTATCGAAGTTTAGTGAAACTAAATATCCTTGAAACCTGTTCTTGGTAAATTGGCGATACGAAAGCTGGATGTAACAGCAATTTTGATTGGATAATTGTCTGGCAGGTGTGTCTTTGAGGGAATGGAACGTTGGGAAACATATTGCCTCTATCAAGACATTTAAAAATGGGGTCATGCATCAGAAATAGTTCTTCTCTGCATGAAGTTTTGGATGAAATGCACAGTGATTCTGAATCTGATATCGTTCAAAGTGAATCTGAAGGTGGGCATAGTGAGGATGATGTGTGATGCTAATTGAAAATCTGCTGAAAATTCTTGAATTTTCTAAGAAAATGGCCGGGCCAGGGGGATGCTGAAAGACCAAAAGGCAACCGGCATTCTAAGGGTTAACTTGGTACACATGCAACTTGACGGCGAGTGATGTTGAAGACCAAAATTGATCCAGTCTGATTATTTGTTTCGTCACTAGAGGGCCAGAACTAAACCTAAACCTAATAGGCTGTTTTTCATTGAACTCCTTCTTAAGTTTTTTCTGAAAGCTGTGTTCTAAACCTCACAAAAAAAGAAAAGGTCACAAACCCATCTCAAAAAAATGTCAAGCTGTCTCCTGTTTTTGTCCTACAGTTGGTCTCCGCGGTCAGTGTTTGGTAAAATTGATGATGCCTTATTATTCATAGTACCACCCTTGTCTGTGACACATGGATTATCATCAGACAGTCAGTCATCTTTGATCATCGTGGTAGATAAGATACCAAGACGAGATACAGAGATATCATGTGATCAAACCCCATTCCTTATGCATAAGTATCAGCTACTCCAAAGATATTCGCTCCGTTTCTCCATCAAATGTGGGTCCTCGCATCCATAATATGGCCAATTAACCATAACTGATGTCGGAGATGATAACTTATAAGGTTTTTCTGCAGGTATTTTTTTTGTAAGACCTGTCATACCTTTAATATTATACTCTTTGAAAATCTCTTATAATAAATAGTATCATTTACCATTGAGTTTCCACTAAGTCCCAAAGAATCACTAGACTGTTGCTTGCCGTAGGATTTGAGGGGAGGCAAACATCCAAAGCTTTGGGGAGGATGAGTATCAGTGACATCCTCCCATCAGGGGTTTGGTCTCGTTGCTCTTCGTACACTCGCACACAAAGCCCTGCTGAAATTGGGCCTCCCAGCTAAGCAGTTACTAGAATGCTGGAGAGCTATGACTAGATAGACTGTTGGATCTCAGTGACTAGAATGCTGGAGATCTGTGACTAGATACCATTGGTGACTAGCTAGACTGTTGGATCTCAGTGAGTAGAATGCTGGATCTCAGTGACTAGCTAGACCGTTGGATCTCAGTGAATAGAACGCTGGAGATCAGCAACTAGCTAGACTGTTGGATCTCAGTGACTAGAATGCTGGAGATCAGTGACTAGCTAGACTGTTGGATCTCAGTGACTAGAACGCTGGAGATCTGCGACTAGTTAGACTGTTGGATCTCAGTGACTAGAATGCTGGAGGTCTGTGAAATAGCTAGACTGTTGGATCACAGTGACTAGAATGCTGGAGATCTGTGACTAGTTAGACTGTTGGATCTCAGTAACTAGAATGCTGGAGATCTGTGACTAACTAGACTGTTAGATCTCAGTGACTAGAATGATGGAGGTCGGTGACTAGCTAGACTGTTGGATCTCAGTGACTAGAATGATGGAGATCGGTGACTAGCTAGACTGTTGGATCTCAGTGAGTAGAATGCTAGAGATCAGTGACTTACTAGACTGTTGGATCTCAGTGAGTAGAATGTGGGAGATCTGTGGCTTACTAGACTACATTGGATCTCAGTTGGGCCTACTAGAATGCTGGAGATCTGACAGCAAACTTTCGATAGAAAATTGTCATGTGGAGCAGCGCCTTTAGACATCAGTGACGATAGAATGCTGTACGTCCAGTGCTGAAATGCCAGACCAAAGATACAGGACATCAGTTAGTAATGCCAATTGCCTGAGATCACAGGTCCCTGATGTACAAATTGAGTCCACTTTCCCCTTACCATTTCATGATCCTCAACTATGGACTGCTTCTTTTTCATTCCTCTGAAACCCTTCATTTATTGCCCATATAAAGAAATGGCCCAGTCAGTGTTTGGATTTTGCATACAAATCGTTTGCAATTTATTGCGGGCCATTTTGCGACGAGCGCAAGTCAAGAAATTAGATCTTTCTTCGCAGTAAATGAGTTGGTTGCGCCATGCTGGGTGTTAGCTGGGATGATTGCGGAGATGTTCGTATGTATTATGCCGCTGTCAGTTGCAGATTCGGTAATGACGGAAGGAACATAAACGGGATACCGCCATAAATCTGGCGTTCCTTCATCTGTGGACGCCGCACAACCATAAGACAACTTTGTATGCACCTGACCCCCTGGAGAACATTATACCAACCAGTCGAGTAGTTTACTTAAAAAGGTTTTGAATTTTAGCATGCTGGACAAGTTCTCGGCTAGGGAGAAAAAAATTTACGACCGTCGTAGACTAGTGTCTATTCGGATACTAAGTATTTTCTCACATTGGTACTGAAGAAGTTGTGTGCAATCTCGAGCAGTGAAATCTCCACTTTTAATTTTATCGAATGTCCGCACATCAACGAGCTGTTTAGGTTGCGGCTAGTGGCAATTACCCACAACCACCTCAGCACGTTGAAACCCGCATTTTCATGGATGATTTTCGACAGATGGAATAGAGTGTGAGTAACCATGGCAACCATAGAAATCGATCAATATACTTACTTATTGATAAGGCTTTTGAGAATGTTTTATACTAATATTAAATTTGGTTACCGTCCTCCAACCCCCTTCGATAAGTGGTGTCGGTTTTCTAAAGTCATATATCGTCCGGATGGGGTAAGTAAATAGTTGAAATAACAGTCAAGTGGCGTGAGCGGTTGCCAGTCGCCAAACGCCACTTTTTAATTGCAATATATTTTGTTTTGAAAATTCTCGCAAGCCTCTAGTACGTCTCTGTCAATATCATCACGGAGTTATCACGGTCATCTTAAGTCTCTTCAACGCTCGCGGTGGCTCAGAACATGATGAAAATCATCCTCAGTCTTCAGCCGCCACGGCGTAATTGTCCATCGTCCATACGATAATAGCCACCAAGTGGTCATCGCCCGTTATTACTCTCTAATTGCACATTTCATTCCATTTTTTCACGCAATATCCTGAACCGGAAAACTCGTGCGAAAAACTTCCCAGGAATATATGAAATAATTTGGTTGCAATTTTGTTTTTATGCGACTGGTTTAATAGTCTCTTCTTGCTTTTGATCATACTTGATGTTTTTTTAAAGATCTCAAGTTCTACCACTTGATTCCTATTAGTACCCATCTTTAGTATCGGTTAGATTGTTCTGGAGTACTTGACGTCTACAGTGGAATAAATCACTGCATGGATTACATGATATGTACACCAAGAATTAACCCTTTAAATCTGATTCAGACTGTCACTAGAACGCTGCAGGCCGTGTTCTAGATTGCTGGAGATAAGTTTCTAGAATGTCAAGAGTCTTGTCACTAGAATGCTGCAGGCCTTGTTCTACATTACTGGAGATAAGTTTCTAGAATGTTAGAGTCTTGTCACTAGAATGATGGAAATCACATTTCAAGAATGTGCAGGGCCGGATCCAGGATTGACAGAAAGGGGGCGTGGTGAGCACCGAAAGCGCGTAGCCCATGGGGGGGGGGTACACGATACACATGCCAGACTTTAGACTTATCACAAACACCACTGATTTGCTATAAGGATACACAGGCCAGACTTTAGACTTTTATCACGAACACCACTGATTTGCTATAAGGATACACATACCAGACTTTAGACTTACATCACAAACACCAGTCTGATTTACTTTGAGGATACTCATACCAGACTTACATCACTAAATTACTGATTTGCTATTAGGGATCATATATACTATCATATATGCCAGACTCTATCATATGCCAGACTCTATCATATATGCCAGACTCTATCATANAGACTTCAGAATTACATCACGAACACTACTGATATGCTATAACGATACACATGCCAGACTTTAGACTTACATCAGGAACACCACCGATATGCTATAAGGAAACACATGCCAGACTTCAGACTTACATCATGAGCACCACTGATTTGCTGTAAGGATACACATGCCAGACTTTAGACTAACATCACGAACACCACTGATATGCTATAAGGATACACATGCCAGACGTCAGACTTACATCACGAACACCACTGCTATAAGGATAAACATACCAGACTTTAGACTTACATCACGAACACCAGTCTGATTTGCTTTGAGGATACTCATACCAGACTTACATCACTAAATCACTGATTTGGTATGAGGGATTGATGCACATGCCAGACTTATGGTCTTCGAACGCCACTGATTTGATATGAGGATACAAATGCCAGACTGTACATCAGTAACACAGCTGATTTGCTCTAAGGACACATATGCCAGACTCTATTATATATGCCAGACTCTATCATATGCCAGACTATCGTATATGCCAGACTCTATCATATATGCCAGACTCTATCATATGCCAGACTCTATCATATGTCAGACTCTATCATATGTCAGACTCTATCGTATGCCAGACTCTGTCATATATGCCAGACTCTATCATATATGCCAGACTCGATGATATGCCAGACTCTATTATATGCCAGACTTTATCATGTATGCCAGACTCTATCATATATGCCAGACTCTATCATATGCCAGACTCATATTTTGAATCACAGCATTGAAATGACTGAAAATTTTGTCCCGGTCTATCTAGATCCATCTGCTTGCATGCACTCAGCACACAAGCTACTCATCCATGGCCAATGAAGTGTTCACTAGATATTAGATATCTGCCTTAATTTCTTTATTCTTATAAAATTCATTTAAAACTTGTTACGAAGTAATCGTCCTCCACTAAAAAGGTGAACACGGCCACATTTGTGGGATTTAGTGAATCTTAACATCAAAGTCGCAGACGAGAGATATTTCGTCAGAAAGTTTTTCAGTGGCTGAAATGCTCGACTGCAAAGATATTGAAATCTTGTATTGATCTTTGCAAATTCATATTAAGTCAGCCGGAATGAAGCCGGTTCTCTACTCGGACATAGAGCTATTTTTTATTAGCTCTTGAGATTGTCCGAATGTTTATTAGACCGATATTTCTGTCTTATTGGGCGGCACTTCATGCTGCACTACGTGAAAATTTGGCTATAAACAAAGTAGTCCGAAGATTCTGAGATGGTTGTTGTTAATACTTAGTTGAAATTTGTCCATTTTACGAACGGTACCTTGTTCAGAGTTCTATATGACTGCATGGTACAAAATGCTCCAAGCATATTTGGGATATTGATGAATAAAGCATGTAGTCATGTTTCTTATTATCGTGACGTTTGGTCAGACTCATAATCCCTTTGGCAACCTGGCCTATTCTTTGGCAAAATAAGCCGTACTTACATTACAAACGAAGTCCAGACTTCTCCTGCTTATACACTACAAAAAAGGCGGGCGTAATGAAGCCTGGGTCTACGAAGTCCAAAATTCCTAAGCCCGGATGACATGAGTGGGCCTAGATTAAGTCCGGACTTGACCCGGGCTTCTAATGCAGGTGTAAGTGCAATTATTTTAGTTCTAGACCCAGCAACAGATGGCGTTGCTATAATTACGTCTGTTATTACCGTACATTGAGTGACCCGCGGATGTGACCTCCGAATTCACCTACAATTGCTGTTTACTAATCGGATTTGTAGTGTAAGTGCTCTGATAGAGAAACCCGGACTTCAAATGAGTCCGGACCTGAAAAAACTCGGACTTCTCTTTGTAGTGTAAGTACGGCTATAATGATGTACTTCTAGTTTATGTTCAGCAAAATTGCAAAAAAAACTCATCGGAAGGCCTTCAGCATTAACTTCAAAGAAAATAAGCACTGTTGAATACTCAAACATACTCATCAATATTTTGAGCATATAAGCGCTTCTTGATTGATTGGTTGATTCCGAGATTCATTGGTGTAGAACTTCCACCAAAGTCACAGAATTTGTGAGAATCTTTCAGTAAAGAATCTAGACCATTGAATTGAACTTTATTTTTTTTTGTAAGAAATATTTCAGGAACTTTTATGTTTCAATGAAATTGTGTGCAGGAAATTCTAACGAGGTAATAACACTTGCAGCATCTGAAGAAAAATGCCACATCCAATCGGTACGGAAAAATATCAAGCATTGGGAACTATTTCCCTGCATTGCAATATCTCCATAGTAACTAAAGAAATTTCAATGCTGTTGGCAAGGAGACAAATGATGAAGGAAAATATTTCACGAACTTCATGATTAAGTTTGTTGCTCATACATTAGGCCTTTTACTTCTCAGCATTTTTAGCTCACCTGTGGTGAGCTCTTACAATGGTGCGGCGTCCGTCGTCGTCGTGGTCCTTCGTTGTTGTCCGTTAGCAGGACACGTTACGTATTGATCTGAAACTTGGTACATATATACCCCTAGGTCATATGACCTATGACACCAAGTTTCGGTCCGATTTGATTCTTAACTTGGCCACCAGGTGGCTAAAACCAAAAACACAAAAAGTGCAATAACTCCTGGACTAATGACTGGATCATCTCCAAATTTTTATGCCCCCGACTTCCGAAAAAGTCGGGGGCATTATGTCGTGGCGCGTGCGTCGGTGTCGGTGTCGTCGTCGGTGTCGGTGTCGGTGTCGTCGTCGGTGTCGGTGTCCGTTAACATTTGGTTTCCGTCAATTAGCTTGAGAACGCTTTGACCGATCAACCTGAATTTTTTTGTGAGGGTTGGTCTCTATGAGGGGACGGTTCCTTTCGATGACCAGCTCCGCCGCCCATCCAAGATGGCGGCTATGGTGGCCAGCGTGAAATCGGTTTCCGTCGATTAACTTCAGAACGCTTTGACCGATCAACCTAAATTTTTTTGTGAGGGTTGGTCTCTATGAGGGGACGGTTCCTTTCGATGACCAGCTCCGCCGCCCATCCAAGATGGCGGCTATGGTGGCCATCTTGAAATCGAGTTTCCGTTGATTAACTTGAGAACGCTTTGCACAATCAACCTGAATTTTTTGTTGAGGGTTTGCATCTATGAGGGGAAGGTTCCTTTCGATGACCAGCTCTGCCGCCCATCCAAGATGGCGGCTATGGTGGCCATCTTGAAATCGAGTTTCCGTCAATTAAGTTCAGATTCCTTCGCCCATAAACAACATACCAGTCGGGGGCATATGCCACGCTCTGCGTTGCTCTTGTTATCATAGGTGTATCTAATGAGGATACATAGCATATATAACGGGTTTTTGATTTGACCTACATGTACTTTTCAAGGTGACAGAGGTCAAAGTTCAGAATTTTTCGTGGCACATTTCGTAACTGCTGGAACTATTTACCTGAAACTTGGTACATAAGGTAAACTGGGGTAATAGTAGCCCCGGGGTAATAGCAACCCCTAGCCTGGATAAAGCTCAGGACACTGACTTTATCATTGGACCCAAGAACTGGGCTTTGTACAGGAGAATGGGACCCAATGTACAGCTAACTTGTGGGATTTACACCCCATAATAAATGTATTACCAACAGATAGGAACATGGTGCCTTAATTGCTAGGGGCTACTATTACCCAGGGGCTACTATTACCCCAGTTTACCATATATACCCCTAGATGAGTAAAATGAAATGAAACCTAATAAGGATAAAAATTAAAGAAGTCAGAATTCAGGATGAATGCGATGCAAGAAGTGATGTACGTGTACATGTATTGACTTGCTTGCCTTTAAAATGCCAGCAGACGGACAGAAAGTAGAATTTTGAAAAAAATCAGAATATCCCTGATTGCACCCAAAACACTAACCACACAATGGTGGGAAATGAGGGAATTAAAAAATCAGGGCTAAACGTGTTTAGGATGTGTAGTAATTATTAGAATATATGAATTAGCACTGAAAATCCTTCAGTAGCAGAAAACCTGAGATTGAAAAACTTTGGTCGTGATATGGAAGTGGTTCGAGATGTAGAGCCTTAGTATATTTCAGCAGTGTTGTGTATTTCTTACTGTATACCCTACTGCTGTCCTTACCTGCATTCGCAGAAACCAAGAAAATGACAAAGGTGGACTATTTTTAGACAAAACACATGATTAACTCCACGATGACAAACTATGATGTCATCCCGTATCAATCCCAAACAAAAGTGACAAGTGCTGCCTCCTAGGAGTTTCTCAATTAACTACGTTTTTCGTGGCAATCCATAGATTGATTCACGGGACACCTGATCTATACCTGTTTTTGTGTAACCGTAGTAATTTTTTATTGGAAAAATTGAGACTATCCATCTGTGGTGATTAGGCTAGCCTGGCGTGGCTACTTGTACCAAGTAAATTAGAGGCAGGAATCAATGGGATTTGACATAAAATCCATGATCAGTGTCTGATCTGAGTGTGTGTGGCGCAATTACGCTAGACTCCTTGCAGCGTAGGGTGAAAGGGCTAAAGCTCAAAGGTACAGTTTTTTTCGCCCCATATCATTGAAATGTAGCTTGTATAGGCCTACATACATGTAATCAATAGTAATGAATAGAAAAGACTATGGGCCGTATTCTAGAAGCTTCCTTAACTCTAAGGTTTACCTTTGGCTACTGTTGTTTGCAGGGCAGAATACAAAAGCTTAAACTGGACCTTAGAGTTAAGGAGGCTTCTAGAATATGGGCCTATATATTTAACTGGAACCTCTCCTAAAGGATACATTTCACAACTAACAAATATTTCCCTTAATTAAAAGATTTTCTGATCCAGTTACACTGCTAACCAAAATGGCCAATTTGTTAGTGAACTTTCAGCATTCTTTAAAGAGAGATGTCGTCTTAGCGGAGGTGTCCATGAAGGGCAGTTATGGTATACAGTTTGTTAGGAACTTCCCTTACAAAACACCTCTGCCAGGCGGACACTTCTAATGAGGACATGAAAGTTCAGTCCTGAATTGATCAGTTGGTCTCCAAATTTTTATCATAGGTGTATCTAATGAGAATACATAACATATATAACAGGTTTTTGATTTGACCTTCTTTTCAAGGTCACAGAGGTCAAAGTTCGAAATTCTGCCATTTGGTGGCACCTTCTGTGGCTATTTGACCCATTGTCTTCTAACCTGGTGTGATCATGTATCTAGGTACCCTCTATGTGTACAGCAAATTTTCGTCCATTTGGACCACAAATATATGCTTACCAGGTGGTCATCTTGGAAAATGGACTTTGGCACATATGTCAATAAATTACATAAAGTGGATTGTTCGCGTCTGTCCAAGAGTGAACCAAAAATGATAAAACAACACGTTTTGTTCGTAACAGCTGGTAAATGCACTGCGGCAGCGACCGCTCCGGAAACTGTTCTGCGGGAATGTTTGACTCGGGGCGAACAGTCTGCTTTAAGTGAAAATGTTTTGACATTGTTCTTCTGGTACCTCCACCCAGGTGAGCACATGGTCCATGGACCATTTCATTTTGACCTCTGTAATCAAGACACCTCTTGATTTTGGACAGCATAGTCCCAAAGGTGTCCTTAATAGAGAGGTTCCACTGAACTTCCACACTTGATGCTTAAACACAAGGGTTTCATCTGTCTACAAGTTATTACTCAGCTTGAGAGGAATCCTGGGGGAACGTGAAGCAAAATTAGTATTCAAAACTATAGCATACATGATAACCCGGGATATATCTGTTTTCATTTCGATTTCTGGATATGAATTTCTAATTCAATCCCGTTGAAAACCCCATCCACTCTGGGGAAAAAACAACACATGACTAAGTTCTTTCTTCCGTATATACTTATATCTCTTGTGAAAGACAAAATTTACGACCACATCTTATAAATTTCGCACAATTTTTTTATCGCTGGTGGATTCTTTGAACATCCTGGTCGGCTGGCTGCGGAGTTGTTGCTTCAAGCTAGTTACCATGGCAACCACTTAATTTTAAAGTCATAACTCGGAGGATGGGACATAGATTTTGAGAGGAAAAAAATACATTGGTTATATTCATTGACTTTTTCGTGGTGTCTGTTGGAATTTTCAATATTGAATGCGGTTGTTTATTAATTTTACTAATTGCTTGATTAGTCAGTAATTAATTGATGTTTTGAATTAATTCCTTAATGAGTTGTTATTCTGGTATCAAGATGGAAAATATTTCTTACCTTCTTTGTATACATTACCTTCTAGTGAAAAATGCACCCCTACATGTGAATTGTACTCTTTCATATTAAACTGTTTGAAATTTGGAAAGTGCTGACTTTGTCAAATTTTGGAGGATTTGTGAGGTCATTTTCCACTCAACGAATATGCAACGTGGGGTACCGGATCATGTGTTTTCCGATCAGGGGCGTAGCTAGCTTTTATGGCCTAGGGGGCAAAATTGTTTGAGCCTCTGGAGGGCGAAGCCAGAGGGGGTTTGGGGTCTTCCCCCAGAAAAAGATTGAAAATTTACATCCTCTCAGATACATTTTCCCGACATCTGACACCACAATAATTTGGCTTGAAAAGGGCAAATGACCTTTTGTAGGAAAAATTTGTTTTGTCCCTTTTTGCTCTGGGGGGCATTTGCCCCCCTCTCCGCTAGCTATGCCCTTGCCGATTCTCCATGGCCCAAACAAAACCCACCCTATTTCCAAGGTGCACCATGGGACCTGGTCTGGTTCTACAAAGATTGGGGTAATTTGCATGAAAATGTCCTATTCATTTGTCGAGAATGTTTTGCAAAACAAAGACTTGTATTTTGATCAAAATTTACTGTCCCATATTGCCCCCACAAGTCCAGCGAATGCGATGACAAAAAGGGGGTGGTACGGCTCAGAATTAGTATTCCAAAACTGTCCGTCTGCAGCCAAAATCACCGGGATTAAAATGGGTTTTAATCAATGGCCCCGATTTCAGATTCCAACATCTCACAGAGAATTTCAAGACAGAAAATTAAATTAGTACACCATGCCTGCATTTGGTGACCTCAGATTTCGGTCGATGGAGGGGTGTGAGCTGTCATATTATTTTCACATCCATCAGTTTGTCTTGAAAGGTGATTTGGATTGGGACGTCCTATTTGCATATTCATCGTTTTTACCGGTTCATTCCAATAATTAGTGGATTTTGATTAAATCTCAGTCGCAAGATTGAAGGGTCAATGTGTGGTATGCTTCCGATGAAACTTTCTACACGGTAGTCCTCCAGTACAGCCTCCAATTGTAAAAAGTTAGATTTGTATGCAAATTTCATGCAAAAGAGGTTAGAGTCTTTCCACAGATTAGGATTACCTAGTGTTTCGAAACCAAAGATGCTAAACCTTTCCCCTTCGGTGGATTTTCTCTGATTTATTTTGTCGCGAGAAGTCTTCTTCAATTTGACTCTTCAAAACAGGCGGCGGTTAAACATCTGTCCACCATAGGGGTGTCAACTTTTTAATTCACCCGGCCTATGGCTCACCTGGGCTGGCTAACCAGTTCTCTAGACATGCCATTGAATTTCCATTTTGAATTATCCCATCTTATGTTTTCTTAACAACAGATGAAATTCAGGACAGCCTGGGTCATGTGATTTGAACCCCTTCTTGTCGTCATTGGGTACCCTCTGATCATCCGCCCTCTCCAAATTAGTCCAGTAATCCCTAAACTAACGTATGGATCATCTCTAAACTTTCATCAGCGGTGCATCTAATGAGGATACATGATGTATGTAACATGTTTTTGATTTGACCTACTTTTCAAGGCCACGGAGGTCAAAGTTCAAAATTTTGTCATTTGGCGGCACGTTTCGTTGCTATTTGACCTATTATCTTCTAACTTTGTGTGATCATGTATCTAGGTACATGTACCCTCTTCATACAGCAAGTTTTCGTGGTATTTGACCGTGAATATATGGTTACCAGGCTGTCATCTCGGAAAGTGGGACTTTGGCACTTACGCACTTACGTCATCAATTACTCCAAGCGAAAATGTTTTGGCCTTGAAATTTCGACCATAATCATATTACCCAGGAACTCAAGGCTTGCCCTGGAACATTTCAATTTAACAATGAGGAACCCGCACGCCGTTTATCCCGACAGGTCGGCGCAGCGATCGATGAGACCGAACCGACGTCATTGACGTCGTTTTATGTGCTGACGTTGCGTCATGAAAAAATCAGCTGTACATTTTTCTACAGGAAAAAATGAGATAAAGACGTTGCCGTTATCGCCATCCTACCTCTTTATTTTAAGGAAAAAAGCAAAGAAATTGCAGAACTTTTCATCCGCGACAAGATGGTGTAAATTTTAATGTCATGCGACCGAAAATATAGGGTTTATTTCACGCCAGAAGTTAATGGAAATGACTGGAAATCACGTTGAAAAAAGAAACTTCGGTCTCATCGATCGCAGTGCCACGTCGTGACGTTAGTTCGTCCGGTTCCTCATTGTCATTTGTTCTTCTGGTACATTCACCCAGGTGAGCACATGGTCCATAGACCATTTCATTTAGCAGAAATACCAGGTGTATGCATGGTCTACAGAGTCGGATGTGAATTACTGTGCATATCCAAACATTGCCTAACGCACTCATACACAATGCATGCACAAAAAGACTCAAAGAAGTAATCAACAAACAAATGTCTGAAAAATGGCCAAGTTTTCTTTGAGGTATGGGAAGACTGGAGGATATGGAAAGGTTTTTGCCAATGTAACTACCGGTAGTTGTGCAAATAAAAAACTAATAATAGCTTTTACTCCATTTCTGCCTTACAAAAGCATTAAGGTGCACATTACAAAATGATCTTTAAAATGCATGTAATTTACTTTACTAGGCAATACCACGTTCCAGGCACGGCTCCAAGGGGGGCACACCTGCCCCCTCTATTTTGTGGAAAATCTTTAATATTGACTGGGAAATTTCGGAATTTTGAAAAGATGTTAAAATTTGACCGAGGTTTTCCACGATGTGCGCTGGCTGTGCCCCCTCTTTCCCATGATTCTGGATCCGCCCCTTCGTTCTGTGGGGGAACTGCGAGACATGTCACATCATTAGGAGTGCTTGGGGGACGTAATGGCGTCATTTCGTCGCATGATGTCGCCAACGTCACGGATGACATGATGGAAATCTCGGTGACCAGATTGTTATTTTCGTTAATATCTTGATATTTCGAAAGCTATAAGTCGTATCAAAGTTTGGGATACATAAGGACACTTCCCAGGTCTGTCTGCATGTCCACACCAAGTTTGGCGGCGATCCGTTCGTCAGTCTTGGAGAATATCGCGAACAAACAAACACACATGCAAACAAACAAACTCTTCTCAAATTTTAGTATGATTTACATCGCCAAAACATTCATTCGTACAAATTTGTTGCTGGTCTTTGGAAGGATCCATTCTTTTGTTCGTGGAACAGAAACTTGAGACCCTTACTCTGACGAGGGACAAAGTCAATTTTCATACCAAACTACTGTGATTACATAATGATGTGCTAAGGAACACGCTTCCCATTGTTTCAAACGTAGTTTGGGACATCACAACGGCTATACCCTTGCAAATGTCAGCTAATTTTGACTGGGTAACCGAGTTTCATGTCTTTTGGAGAACCTTTGACCTTGAAGAACCTTGATGAGACCCTTTGGGCAGTCAGATATTTGACAATTGTCGTACTTTCTACCCCTTGATTAGAATTCTTCAACTTAAATGATAGAATTTCAATTCGTATTATTTGAAATTTTGTAACTATCGGAAAACTGCTTTTGGGAGAGACAAAGATGATGGCAGTCCCACACACAGTTGGAGATTGAAATAGATAGCATTCAGGGTCTGAAAACATGAGAAATACAACTAATCTAGTGATATCTGAGATAGGTTCTGGCTTTCACTTCTTGAACCTCGGATTCCCTTTCAAATTGAAATAAGATGGATTGCAATGAAAATTAATATGTTACGTTCAAAGTTTAATAGGTAGTTCAGGAACCCCCTCCGTTTTTTCTTCAAAAGTGTTTGTGAAGCGTGCTTTTGCCCCAGGCAAATTTTTATATCAGGATGACGTTTTCACTTTGGATTGCAAAGTTTTGTCTATTTTAAAGAGTTTTGCCATTTTCTGATCCACTTCTGTTCCTCTCAATATTTTTGCAGGCAAAGTGTATTGAAAATGTCTGTGGTGAACTCTGAAGCCTTACTTGTTTGTGAGGACTGAAATACATGGACTTTTTCAAACACAAGCTTCTTTGGATACAACAACTTTTAATATTGATCTGCATATGAATTGCAAAAATACATGTAGATGACACTGCCTTTTCTTCAGAATTTTTTTCCATGCATGACTCGGTTGACAAAACCTCACACTGTATTATCCCAATATGCACAGGAATTTGACTTTATGGGGTGCACCACCAAAGGCTGTCATCAAAAAACCTTGTATCAATTTTGTACAAAAGTAGAAATTTGTTTTTCATTTTGTCACTAATTATGACTTTCTTCTCTCTTTCCAGGTAAGTTTTATGGTCTGCGTAACAGAAACTGTGGTGAGTTGCTGTGTTTCATTGAGATAACAGGGGAAATAGGGGAAAGGTCTGCAAAAATTATGTCTTTTGTTTGCTAGTGGTGTGAATTTTCTACCTGTCACATGTGGCCAGTGTGGTTTGTACATGTAGCTAATGATGGAGATGCTCATGCTGTACTTTTGAGATCAAAAAGTAAAAAATGCTATAAAAATTCTAAAAACTAAAAATCAGATAAAAATATGATCACTGAACTTGAAATTGAAAATTGAATATTTGTGGGAAAAAATAAAGAATTGTGTCTTTGCTTGTGACTTGTGATTTACAAGGTTGAAATGTGCATCATGCACGAGTTTTGCAAGATAGGCCCTGTATATTCTGAACATTCTGTACAGTGTACATTACATGTACACTGTATTTAGCTGCCATTACATACGATACTTCTCAAAAATCTCATGTTGAATCTTAAACTCTCTGCTGATAGAAGAATTCATAGAAACAAAAAATATGTGAGGTGACTTGACTTTTTGTACAGGACCTCTTCTAATCCTCATCGTATGCAAACCGCTCCGTAATTATCCTTTACGGTACGATGAAACAATAGGATGACGTCTAATGCTTTCATCAGCCCTCCCATTGTCTTCCGCTGGCGGTTCACCTTGGCTGACCAAGAAAAAGAGATTTATGCGACAGTCATCAGCGTCTTTAGAAATCCTGTGAATATTGCATCCATTTCCTTTCTCTACCTATTCCACATTGGCAATAAATCACAGATCCCAGTAAGTCATTTTCACACAACATGATCTCATAAATTAACCAACATCCATCCTTGTCATTTCCTATATCATCGCCAGCACTCGCTTATCTCTGACGATTACTGACAAAATGGCTGTCGAGGAAGACGTGGATTACCCACGGTATACACCCTGATTTGTCTTTGCGGTTGTACATGTCATGTCGGCGTTTACACCTCTTCCTACACAAGTCAAGTTCATCAAAGAAAAACGTGAAAGCAGACGAAGATGAATCCTTTTCTGCTTTCACGTCTGCTCATCGTAATATATTCGACTCTCAATCAACGACCGTGGTTACCTCTCCTGTGTGTGGTTAACACTCTCGTGATCGGTTACAGATTTCTTCTTTAGCAATTGCGGGCATGAAAAGTGGTAAAAAAAGTTGGCAAGAGCTGTGTTCCTTGTAAATTTCAACAGTTTAGCAACAGTTATTCGTAACCCTTACTCGATCTGGGCCCTGTTTCATAAAGTGACTTTAAGCTAATGGTACCTTTAACCAAATAGAAAGTGCCTTGAAGTTGATGGAACCATTAGCTTAAAGTCACTTTATGAAACAGGGCCCTGGTCATCACAGGCATAAAGCAGTAAAAAATGTTGGCAAAAAATGTGTCCTTGAGTGAAGTTTTACTAGCAGTCATTCCTGGCCCTTGCTCTATAGCTGGTCATCATGAGCACAGAAAGTAAAAATAGTCTTTGGCCAAAAAGCTCAGTTTCTTGAGAAAATTTATAACCTCATCAAGTTTGCAGGCAGTCATTCATTTATTTATTCGTTTATTGACTCTCATGGGCACATGGCATGAAAGCAGTGAAAAAGAAATTAAAAACTATGTTTCTTGAGCGAATAGGTTTTAAAGGCATAGTCCATTCACATGGCCCTTAAGCTCAAGCTCTTTCGAAGTCAACAAAAACATCACAGAAAGAGGAAATGATATTTACCAAAAGGGTCACAAAGTCTACAATGTATTTTATGATTTTACAACCTTTTTGCCCTTTTCCTGGGAGAACAGCATGTGAGTGAAAATTTCTGAAGATTTCGGTCGTTTTACATTCCGAATTTTGATTCTCTCTTCCATGCTAACTTTTGTAATTACTTCCTTCCTGTGCTGTCAAATGCAGTCATTTTAGAATCATGTGGAGGCAATGATGACAAACTTAAAGAGGCTCATTAGAGACATAGGAGGGGGTCGATTTGTCCTTGCTATCGGTACTATATTGTCATACAAGCGCTAAACCGTTGGATAAGTACAGCTGAAATGTCTGTGCCCTTCAGTTATGAAATCGTGTGTTCCTCTGTCGTACCCTTTTTGCAATGGGATGAAATGTACAACTCTCTTTGACAGCAATTTTCTGCAGGAGTTCTGGTTTCCTCCTGCATAATATTGGTGCACCAGACACGGATCCAAAGGGCGCACGGGGGCGTGCACTGTATCCCTTTCCTTGCATGGCAGCTAAGAAATGTTGACTCCGGTGCCTAATACTAAAAGTGTGTTCAAGGAAAAAGGTTGGCTGAATTGTGTAAGGGTATTTAAAGCGAATGGCTCGCGGGGTTTGCTGTGGCGCCATGACAGTTGGTCCTCGATATCAAGCACCATTTTGAGAAAAAGGCAAAATAAGGATTTTAGTTTAATGGGAAATGCATTAGACAGCCAAACTTCGGAGGCGGATTCTGCAAAATCTGCCGCTTCAAAATCAATGAGAACAGTACAGAATGTACATCTTGACCTACTGAATTTGAAAACGTCATTAACCCATTTTAACAAATTTTTA
>NMRB01000073.1:301923-342875 GCA_002633025.1 Notospermus geniculatus
TGGGGAATGAGTGGGACAAAAGTGAACACAGGTCAGGGGTGGACCAGCAGGATGCGGTAGGATGTGGCGGTGGTTGTGGTGGTCGGGGGTGAGAAAAGCACTGATTAGGCATAGTAAATGAGGTCAGGGGTGGATGAAACCTTCCAGAGAGACTCCCTTTATCATTATCTTGAATTTCAGTAGAACAGTTTTGCTATAGATGCAAGGGTTTTCCCTGTAGGGTTCCCCCTGGTGACAACTGCACGAACTAAATGGCAAAAAGTGGAGGCTTCCAAAAAATGAGGATATCTCATCAACCATTTGCCCTATTTGCACCAGATTTGCTGTAGAATAGTCATGAAATCATCAGGAATCTAATATGAGCACTAAATTGGGGTAAATTGTATTATTTCTTGGGTAATTTTGATGATAGTTTCAAATTATCAACAAATTTTTACCCCTAAACTCGGAGGTGAGGCAGACACCCCTAAGATTTTTTTTCTTATTTTTTTTTCTATCAGATCCTTTGAGGCCATTCCTTATACAACACTTGCAACATAGTAGGTTGATAACAGACAACTTACTAGGGAGTAATTGTGATTTGATTAAAAAATGTGTGTTTTGAGAAAAATGCAAAAATGTATTCTGGTTCTAATGCATTTTCCAATTAACTCGTGGCATTTGCTCACAATTATCTCCATAACCAATTAAGATTATTGGATTCGGTTTTTTGTTTCTGAAAGGGCCAATGCTACTTTCTGAGCACACTGATTATTGAAAAATCAGTAGTTTTGAGCATGTAACAATTTTTCTGACCAACTTTTTACTCACGACCTATTGTATTGAACCTTTGTATGTATTTACATCTAGGTTGTAGTGACTTCCTGACGAAGTATTGGTGAAATCTAATTCTTGACTTTCCCGCCAGGGGGCCAAAACCAAACTCGCAAAATCTGCTATGTACGCTTTGGTCACAGATATTGTCAAAGATGGCTTGTATGGGATTCTGATATGGCTTATGCTTTCCACCACTGTGCTAAAAAAGCCAAGCGGGCACAGTGCCTTTGGCACTATTTTTTTATAACCTTTTTGCCCTTTTCCTGCGATAACAGCATGTGAGTGAAAATTTCTGAAGATTTCGGTCGTTTTACATTCCGAATTTTGATTCTCTCTTCCATGCTAACTTTTGTAATTACTTCCTTCCTGTGCTGTCAAATGCAGTCATTTTAGAATCACGGGGAGGCAGTGATGACAAACTTAAAGAGGCTCATTAGAGACATAGGAGGGGGTCGATTTGTCCTTGCTATCGGTACTATATTGTCGTACGAGCACTAAACCGTTGGATAAGTACAGCTGAAATGTCTGTCCCTTAAGTTATGAAATCACGTGTTCCTCTGTCATACCCTTTTTGCAATGGGATGAAATGTACACCTCTCTTTGACAGCAGTTTTCTGCAGGAGTTCTGGTTTCCTCCTGCATAATATTGGTGCACCAGGCATGGATCCAAAGGGGCGCACGGGGGCGTGCACCCCCTTTTGGCCAACAAATATGTAAAATCAGTGCTTCACGTAAGACGGGCGCAATCACGCTCGCGCCCGCAAAATTGCGCCAAGGATCTCGATTGACCGTGCTCCTCAACATCCTTGATGTTCAGGCGCGAGTGTGAACAGCTCGCCTTTCTGCGGCAAATCCACTCTCGCGATTTTGGCTTGAGATGGGGTTGCGGTCCCTTGCGATCGCCTTATATGGCAATCGGAAGTCCTTATAAGGTAACCACAAGGGAACGCAACCCCGTCTCAAGCCAAAATCGCGACAGTGGATCACATGCTTTACGAGTGTGAACAGCTCTCCTCGAGCCTTTGAGAAGCTCAACTGATTGAGCTCCTGCAGATTTCAAGCGTGAAGCACTGTAAAATTGATGTGAAATTCTGGAATTTGGAGCAAATCTTTGAAATTCACCGCAGATTTCAATGTTACTTTAGTAGCACAGGGCGTCCCCTCTTTTCCCGAATCCTGGATTCGCCCCTGTGCACTGTATCCCTTTCTTTGCATGGCAGCTTGAGAAATGTTGCGGTACCTACTAAAAGTGTGTTCAAGGAAAAAGGTTGGCGGAATTGTATAAAGGTATTTAATGATGGGCAAAGTACCAAAATGGTCTTGTTCAATCACCAATTCATTCAGTCCAACTCCCTCCGTCCCTTTACAACTAATTGTTACATATTTATCGACTGTTGTAAAACGGTAATATCTCGTATTGCCATTCTAGCAATCACCATTACATCTTTATATATCTCTCGCAGACAAATTACACATTAGTCAAGAGCTGGGGGTTATCTAAAGGAACATTTCATAGAAAGTTGCGGTATATTGGTTAATAACTATTTGTTAATTACCTCAGATACTGATTGCATGTTATTGGTTGTTGTTTACGACTATCATAAACAAGGGAATAGTGTGCTAAGGATAGTATGTTGGTTGGTTATCTGATTCCGTCGTCCTCTAATACGTGGTTATTGATGACATAAACACAATGGACAGCAGCTGCACCGACCCGGCCCGGTGTAATTGGGAATTAAGTCGCACGGGAGTTGCCGGTAAATGCATTTAATGAAAAATGCACTGGAACGTTGCATGCTGAATGACGGCTATGTTGAAACATAAGAAAATTGCAAGAAATATTTCCAGGTATGAAACACTAGAGTTGTGATATGCAGTTGCATGTGGGGGTGAGTTGGTCATATTGCCTGTCTGACATTTTGTTTTGAAATTATGTACATGTAGTTTGATACTTGTACTGGTGGGCACAAACAGTTGACTCCTAAAGTGGTGAGATCTTTGGAAACTCAGTTTCTCTGGAGATATGTGTAATTCTGCAGCAGCTGACAGATATCCAGGAACAAATCCCTTACCGAAAAGTAGCATATGCTCCAAGTGAGCCTGTGGGGGGGGGCCAAAATTGATTTGAAGTTGGAGGGGGCTTGGGGGTATGTGGGGGTCCTCTCAAATAAAAAATTGAAAATCTACATCCTCTCAGATGCATATTTCCCACATCTGACACCACAGTAACTTGAAGAGGGAAAATGACCTTTTAGAGGAAAAACTTGCTTTGTCCCTTATTGCTCTGGGGGGGGGGGGTATTTGCCGCATGCCCCCTCACTACGCCCCTGTAGGATGTTATATGGAGTCGGCACACGTGTGAATGTGACACATTATTTTAAAGCCACCAAAGAATCTTAAATCTCAGACACATGATCTCACCCTGCTCCTCACGTCTGCAACAGATTCCTCCCCCTCTGGCCAATGTTTGCTTTTCGAGTTATCATCCTTGAAAACTCGACACCCCGAACTTGCGATGTTTGAAAAATTTTAATCACCGCTTTATGTCGATGCCACTTGACATCTCCACCCATATGGCATTCTCATTATTACGGCATGAATTCCGGGTTTAGAGCTACGGGGATCGTATTGCGAATCTGTTAAGTTATTACCACTGCTCATTCTCATCCTCCAGTTAATCCTAACACAAGAATATTATCTCTTTGACACCTCTGCCCCCTCGTGTATGTTGTTTTCCGAGGCCGCCGCCCGGAGCGGGAATATGACCAGTGAAGTGATGCCCCCGCCGACCAATCTCTTTGTGCGAAGGTGTAAGAGAACAGTCGCGATGTTATCTCTGTGATTGTCTCGCAATTGGTGTCTCACTTTATGCTGTTCTAACAATAGGATTCTCAATCAGTGTGGAAAACCTGTCACCTTGCCAAACATCAAGTTTACAACTCCAGCCGTTGTCTATCCTACGCTGGGACGTCATGTCAGCGCCGGAGCTTTCCATCCATTACACTTGTCAGTTATGTCGCTCTGCGTCATCTGACTCTCATATCAGAACATTGAAACACCGAAAATTGTAATTCTGTGAATTCCCAAATCAAAGGGAGGAAGGTGCAACATTTCTTTTTAAATTAACCCTTTAATTTGTGACCCACAAAAGCAGACGCATGTCCCTCTTAGCTTGGCAGGTTGAGACCAAATGTTTGTCATTTTCAGCATTGTCTGTCTGTTATGAAATCTGAAATAATCTATTTCTTCCATTCTCTCCTGGTGTCATCTTAGTTTGTTGAGGCTCACCTTCAGAGCAACATGCGTCTGCTTTTACCAGATTGGGTCTTTGATGAAAATCAATCACAATAAAAGAATAGCTTTTGATAATTTCCTTTGGTTTGTAGGAGGAGTTCTAAGTTAGCCAAATTGGTTAACCTCAATCAATCGTAACAGTCAATATATACAGCAGCTACAATCGTACTAAAATTTGAGAAGAGTTTGTTTGTTTGTTCGCGATTTTCTCCGAGACTGATGAATAGATCGCCCCCAAACGTGACGTGCACATGCAGACAGACCTTGGAAGTGTCCTTACGAAGACCAATTTTTTATATGACGTATAGTTCGAAATATCAAGATGTTAACGAAAATAACATTGATGTTTAGGCCTTTTGACGTCATGACGTCACCGAGATAGCCATTGCGTCATCCGTGATGTCGGCAATGCGATGGAATGATGTCATTTTGCCACTCGAATGGGTATGATGTCCCCCAAGTGCTCCAAACGTGACGCGTCTCGCATGAATTTAGCAGTTCCCCCATGAACGGGTATTGCCTAGTAGTTTTGAAAATTCAGTGTAGCCCTAGGGTCAACATCTTCGAAATTACTAATATGTATTACAGAAAAAGAGGGGGCATCGACATCAACATCACCAGGGGCGGATACAGGATTTGGGAAAAGAGGGGGCGCCCTGTGCTAGAAACATTGAAATTTGTGCCCAATTCCAGAAGGTCACGGTCGATTTTACATATTTGTTGGCCAAAAGGAGAGGCACGCACCCGGTGCGCCCCCTCTGGATCCGCGCCTGATCAGTGAATATACATGTAGCATTTATCAGTCGACCATCTTGGCAACTAGGATGAAGACGGCCAGATCCTGCGACGAGCACAGAGAACCTAAACCACAATTCAGCATGCAGTCTCCATCTACAGCCGTGTCTATATTTCATAATTCATCAATCTCCCCTTCCCTGGAACCCGATACCCGGCTCAGTCCCGCATTGTGTTTTCAACATGATGGACAAGCGCCCTGGTGACTAACGACCTACAATGAGTATGATTGGTCAAGCCAGTATTTCTGCATTTATCGAACAAGACTGCCATAATTTATGTCACGTTATTAAAGGAATGGGTCCTTTCAATGATATTATATTTCCCTTTATCCTGTTTGTCTTTTGTGTTGGCGCACGCTTATGAAGAAAGATCGTTCTTACACATTATGTTGATCAGGGGGTACGGTACAAATCCGACGTTAAGTGACCTTTTCCGATGACTGAAACATGAATGATAAGCTATCTAAGATAACATTGATAGTTCTGCTTTTCTGGATGATCTTCATATTCGAAAATCTTGTTTCTATTTGCGTAAAAGATACCCCTCATTGAATGTCTAAAAGTTTGGAAGACTCAGAAATGGTGAAAAAGTGACACTGCTTTCTCTGATCTCAGTCTATCTGAATGTCATTGTCATCTGAGCAAACGTTTTTATGGCTTTTAGGTTGTTTGACAAAAAATCTACTGGAAGTATAACCCACATTGATGTTTTCTGTTCTCAAGATACCTTACCCATGCTTCAGGTCCTTGATCGCGTCCTCTGCACTTGGGGTCAAGTCCAGAACGTTCAGCAACGTAAACAGGGTTACTTAATGCGTTTCTTATACCTTATAGAAATTTAACCGCTTTGGTGCTGATTCCTAGTGTAACCATCTTCACTGAGTTCAGGTAAAGACTCAGCTTCTCCTCCCTTGACCTTCACACAAGCAAACCACAATCCGTGTTCAACATGCCGTGTGCAAAAAATTGATTTCCCGGTCCCAAAAATAGCAACCAATCAGGGCAAAGCTTGCATCGGCAGCTCGGGTATGTTGTTGTTGACATCCAACACCCCTGTGTGTCCAGTAATGACGTTGACCAATCAAAATTTGATAAAATGACATCGTTGATATTTTTTCTTCGGAGAAACGAGGCTTCTGATTGGGCGCACGAGAAAATCCCAAAGCGTTGAACACAGAATCTGGCTGCTTGCTGCAGAGTGTAGGAAGAGGTTATCCGATTTCACACGATGCATTATGTAGAATGAGTAGGCCTATAACAGGACAACGCAAAGTGACGAAGAGTGCAAAAGGCTGTAATTCTTGTGGCGCACCAATTTAGCGGGACTCGGCATTCAAGTAAACCCACGAACAAAAGCCAGTATAAGGTTTCATTCTAAAAAAGGATCGGCAGTAGGCCTATGTCCTCAAACTTTGTGCTGCTATACCACAGTGGGTATACATGACTGTTCGAAAAAAAAGGGTGACGTCATTTGTGCAGCTGATGTAGGGCTACAAATGATATCAACGTCACCAGGACTATAAACTACAAGGAAATTACAACATATCTATTGTTGGAACATTATAGCCGTTGTTATTGGAGGAACTGTGTCAAGTACGCATATTCTGAATCATACACTTCTTCCGCGCTACCTGACTATTTTGTTAGCTAAACGCTTCAAAATCCCCCTTCAGATTGTGACTTCGCCTCGGACAAATATAACGACTTGATGACTACACGTGGTGATTTGTAAAAACAAAACTGAACATTAAGTGCATTGGAATCACGGCTCAAAATATCACATCGCAATTTGCGACAGAAAAATCAGAAAGTGCGATGGCTGAGGAGGTACGTTCTATAACTTGTGATACATTGTTTTTGGCCTAGAGACAGCCGCGGCAGACCAGCGGTGGTCGAGGAATCAGCCAGTACATAGTTTATCGGCAACTAACGACACCAACCAAACCTCAATCGCTTTCATGATTGTTGCATGAGTCACAGTATGTGTGCCATATATGCACGCGCAAGTGTAGTTGTGTGCGAGGTTGACATCAACAATCTTGCAAGATGGCTTCCGCTGTTACATGGACAAAAATTTTATTCGAAGTCAAAGTTATCTTGTATATAGTCTCACCTATGTTGTACGTAGTCGTACAGGGTCGTAGGTCTTGGTTATGGAAGAGTAACCTCGACTATCTACGAAGTCTGCGACTAGCTACGAGTAATGTGCGAAGAAACTACGAGTGTCTGCATGTATATGTCCACCCACGACTAACTTCGTCTAGGCCTGCAAGTGTTCGACCAATCAGCGACCAGTTGACAACTCACGAAAAAACAACAAATGCTAAATATCGCAACTTGTCAAGGGAATATCGCAGACTTCATATTTGCCCCTTGTTGTGGGCAAAAGTCACCAGTGGGACCCTACTATTAGTTTTCTCTTTCTCAGAGCATAGAATTCTGATTTGAAGGGTTTTAAACAATAAATCTTTCGCTACAAATTCATCAGAAGAATTTAATACTCGTGTTGCTCCCAACTGTGTCTCAAAGCCCAAGGCCAGGAACAGGATATACTGACAGATCTGGGACAACCTTCAAACCTCCCACAGGTTATCAGGGTCTCGTTATAGGCAAGATTGTTTCTCTTTGAATAGAACAAAGGGCTTAAGAAGCCATGTCTCCTCTGGTGATGTCGTGTAATTACCATCATACCATGGCCACCTCCTTCCTCATCCTCCTAGATTGTATCGTAAATTGCCCAAAGAGTGACCAAAGTGCCCAGTGGAAAAACATTTTCCTCCCACCATAACGATCGGTGGTAATCAAAGAAAAATAAAAGAGTTTACCCTATTGTTGTAACTGTCATATTTGTCTTAAGAAAAACTAGTCACTTTTATTAAGTTGTCAAAATTATTCATGACCCCCATGTGTTTGCTGGAACTGTCACCAGACCAAGCCTTCCGAGTAGATCGGCCTAAATCTCGATCATTATCATCCATTCCTGTGGTTTCCTTTACCATCTGTTCCACCGGAAACAGCGCCATTCTCCTCGATAGCCGCAGCGACTGCGTCTAGAACCATCTGCCCGTCAAGTACCCCTTAAACACGAGGGTGACGTACAATCGTATTCCAGTGACTGGCTTATGGCACTCGACACGTTTACACATGTCAGTAACAGCTTTTTTTCGACGAGGTCCATCAGTGTACCACAGCATTGACCACTGTCGAGCATCTCGACTCGATCAGAAGCGGAAATGGCAAGTATTTCCGTGTTCAACTCATCAGCTTCTCTGAAAGCCGCCAGTGGGCACCTCTCCCTGACCACTGGAGATTGCCTGCAGATGAAGATTTCCTGCTCTTACCATGATGACACATCTTGGGAATGTGATGGAAACCAGGAGATATCCGCCTATAAATGCATTTTTCATAACAGGACATTAACATCGAGAATAGACATAAAAGAAACAGACTTCTCTTCATCATCATGTGCACCTGATGTTTCATCATGGCCTGAAAAACAGCTATCCAACATAGAGCACAAAAAACGACACACAGAATGATAGCACAAGTAAAGTTGTCTCAGAATTTCGCAAATTTTCGCCCCCGACCGGTGTCTTCCTCAGGCACTTTCTAGTAGATTTGGCAGTGTTGTAGATTTAGAGAACCAAAGAAATGAGCAATATGACAAGAAATAGTCCTATGAAAGGACTATTTCTTGTCATTTGCTCATTTCTTTGGTTCTCTAAATCTACTTTCTAGTAGAGATTACAGAAGTGAATGAAAGGAGTCATCGGTCCTCCTCATTCACTTCTGGGATCTCTACTAGAAAGTGCCTGAGGAAGACCCGGTTGGCGTCGAAAATTTTTGAAATTCGGAGACGACTTTGCCTGAAAAACAGCCAGATGAACCATTCGTCCAACTTCACTTTCTTCAGATTTTCGCATTCTAAAATCTGTGGCAGTGCATGTACATTGTCGTCATGGTCCTTCGAGGCATCCATTGTTCTTCAGTGCCCCAGCAACAACAATCGCAGCTGCAATATCAATAACGAAATCGCCTAAATCATCAACATCAACAACAACAACAACAACTATAGTAACAGCAACAATGACAACAACAGCAGCAGCAGCAACAACAACAACAACAGCAGCAACAGCTAAATTAACAGCAGCAGCAGCAGCAACCTTAACAACAACAGCAGCAGCAGCAAAATTAACAGCAGCAGTAGCAACGATAACAACAAGAAAGAAACTATTTTGTCTGTCGGTGATCATCAGTGCCCAGACCGCTCCTCTTTAAATCTCCAGTATTATTTCTAACATTATCCCGTCAGTTAGTCCTTAGTTCTTCACTACATCCTGATTGTTGTTGTCAAGTCTCCTAACCACTCAAACAGAATGCTTCCATCATGTCAAGTTGTGTGTAGTACGTCATCTCCTGATATCCTGAGAATAGCGCGATTTCCCCGCAATATTTCTTGTAAACCTTAGGGACATCCTGACTGAGGATGAATGGTTGTTAATGGTGAGGAAGGGCCAGTTGAGGTTGAAGGGTGCTCAATCTTAGTTGATCCTAATGCTTACTGGAAGCTGCTAATGACCAAACACACATTCGTTTGTTTTCGGTCAGCCAGTCATTCTTTTCTTGCTGGTTAGTTTAACCCTCCTTGTTCTGCATTGGAAAGGTTAAGTTTGCTGAAACTTCTTGAGGAATTTACTTCTTTCTGATATGGAAAAGCCTCCTTAACTCATCTGCCCCCAGAGTCCAGCAGACGGCATCTTCTGTCAAAGTTTTCTCATATGTTTTGGTATTGATTGAAAATTATTTGAAGAAATGTTGTTCCTCTTAACCGTATGAAGAAGGTGAACAGCTTTTTTTCGACGAGGTCCATCAGTGTACCACAGCATTGACCACTGTGGAGCATCTCGACTCAATCAGAAGCGGAAATGGCGAGTACATAGAGTCGGATGAGTTTTGGAATAATAACATGGATTTCCAAGTGTGAATGAAATATTTAAAAGTAAAATGAGCAATCTATATATTGAACTGCTTGCAGGGGCAAGATAAGCTGGCAAGGTCCCCTAACTCTCACGTCAGTAGATACTGTGGAACGATAGAGTTGTGGAAATGCACGCTTGGAGGTGTAGACTGAGGCACCATCCATCACACGGATGACCCTGAGGTGTGAAGTGAACAATGTTATCCGTCAGTCACACACAAGTTTTGCTGCCCTCGGAGGGATAGTGGCAAAATTTAACCATTGTAAAACCATTATTTTGCAATAACCGTGCAGTAAAATGTCGTGCCGTGCAGCCAGTAATTGCTTGACAGAACTGTTCACACTTAAAGAAAATTACCTTTGGGATTGCCGGGTATTGTTTCAAGTTCCTTAGCAAAGGGTAAGAAGAAAGCGTACTAGATTGCAAATTAACGCAGTGCTTGCATGATAGAAAACGAGTGCGCGGAGGATTTTCCGCTAAACTGGCCACGATTCTGCGATCCATTGATCAGCCTTCATGGCTGGGATCTACCGCCTTTGTTGGCGCTAAATATCAATAAAACAAGAATAAACCTGTAAGAATGGAAAGATTGACAACTATTGTGGTTAATTCTCCCGACAACCGTCCACCTCATTCAGCGTATAAATAAGTAACACATGGACCTGGGGCGGAGTTATGATGTCCTTTGCAGTCTCTAACTTTGTGCGATAATGTTATGATTATATGTTTGTAATGGATTATTGTGTCAATGAAACAGTTTTGCAGCCTTGCAGAAACAGGGATTTAATTTAAGACTTAATTAGTCTGGACACCAGCCAAGACAACAGAACTCCAGGATCCATATTCATAAACATACATATGTTAAAGCGTGCTGCCCCTTAGTGCTGGCAATTGATGCCTCATGCGAGGGTCTGTGGGTTCAAATATGGTAGGAAGCAATGTCTTTCACCTTAGAAACCCATTTCTATTTCATGTTCTTATGTCAAAGTGTGATACTTATCGTGGATCTGCCCCTGGTTCTTCTACCCATACAACTCGGAAACTTACAAATACTTCTTAACCTGTTTACTTTGTAAGTAATTTTTCTTTCTTAGAAAAAAAATTCCCGAAGGAAAAGCATTTGACACATAAGGTTCAGGACGGGATATAACGTCCTACACGCTGTGAAGCGCAATTTCCTTGCAAGGCGTACTATTATGCCTTACGCAAGTTGAGATCCTCGGGTGTTTCGGGGGTTCCCCGGATTTCGTAATGACGTAATAGTACGCCGTACCCAGTTAACNATCATCACCAACAACAACAGTAATACCAACAATGACAACAACAGTAGCGCAGCAGCAGCAGCAACAATAACAACAACAGCAGCAACAGCAAAATTAACAGCAGCAGCAACAATAACAATAACAGCAGCAACAATAACAACAACAGCAGCAACAGCAAAATTAACAGCAGCAGTAGCAACGATAACAACAAGAAAGAAACATTTTTGTCTGTCAGTGATCATCAGTGCCCAGACTGGCCCTCTTTAAATCTCCAGTATTATTTCTAACATTATCCCGTCAGTTAGTCCTTAGTTCTTCACTACATCCTGATTGTTGTTGTCAAGTCTCCTAACCACTCAAACAGAATGCTTCCATCATGTCAAGTTGTGTGTAGTACGTCATCTCCTGATATCCTGAGAATAGCGCGATTTCCCCGCAATATTTCTTGTAAACCTTAGGGACATCCTGACTGGGGATGAATGGTTGTTAATGGTGAGGAAGGGCCAGTTGAGGTTGAAGGGTGCTCAATCTTAGTTGATCCTAATGCTTACTGGAAGCTGCTAATGACCAAACACACATTCGTTTGTTTTCGGTCAGCCAGTCATTCTTTTCTTGCTGGTTAGTTTAACCCTCCTTGTTCTGCATTAGAAAGGTTAAGTTTGCTGAAACCTGGAAGAATTTTTATAGACCTACTTATCCTTTCTGACATGGAAAAGCTGATCATTCTTTCTGACATGGAAAAGCCTCCTTAACGCATCTGCCCCCAGAGTCCACAAGACGGCAACTTCTGTCAAAGATTTCTCACATCCTATAGTATTGATTGAAAAATATTTGAAGAAAGGTTGTTCCTATCAACCATCTGAAGAATATTTCTTCAAATTCTTTCCAATTCATTCCCAAGGATTTTAGAAAACTTCAACAGAAGATGCTGTCTGCTCCAACCTGGTGTAGATGAATTAATGCAGAGAATGGGACCCTGGAATTTTTTTCTGGAAAAAAACTAAAGCAAAGGTGTGAAGTTTAGGTTGACTGAAGGAGTTGAAGTGTCTTTGAAGAGTTAGACCATAAAATACATGAAGACAAACAAGTGTCAACTCTTATGAACAGGAATGGTTTTGTAGCAACGTTCTTCAAACCAGCTCACATAGAGTGTGATGAGTTTTGGAATAATATCATGGATTTCCAAGTGTGAATGAAATATTTAAAAGTAAAATGAGCAATCTATATATTGAACTGCTTGCAGGGGCAAGATAAGCCGCCAAGGTCCCCTAACTCTCACGTCAGTAGATACTGTGTAATGATACAGTTGTGGAAATGCACGCTTGGAGGTGAAGACTGAGGCACCATCCATCACACGGATGGCCCTGAGGTGTGAAGTGAACAATGTTATCCGTCAGTCACACACAAGTTTTGCTGCCCTCGTAGGGATAGTGGCAAAACTTAACCATTGTAAAACCATTATTTTGCAATAACCGTGCAGTAAAATGTCGTGCCGTGCAGCCAGTAATTGCTTGACAGAACTGTTCACACTTAAAGAAAATTGCCTTTGGGATTGCCGGGTATTGTTTCAAGTTTCTTAGCAAAGGGCAAGAAGAAAGCGTACTAGATTGCAAATTAACGCAGTGCTTGCATGATAGAAAACGAGTGTGCGGAGGATTTTCCGCTAAACTGGCCACGATTCTGCGATCCATTGATCAGCCTTCATGGCTGGGATCTACCGCCTTTGTTGGCGCTAAATATCAATAAAACAAGAATAAACCTGTAAGAATGGAAAGATTGACAACTATTGTGGTTAATTCTCCCGACAACCGTCCACCTCATTCAACGTATAAATAAGTAACACATGGACTTGGGCGGAGTTATGATGTCCTTTGCGGTCTCTAACTTTGTGCGATAATGTTATGATTATATGTTTGTAATGGATTATTGTGTCAATGAAACAGTTTTGCAGCCTTGCAGAAACAGGGATTTAATTAAGACTTAATTAGTCTGGACACCAGCCAAGACAACAGAACTCCAGGATGCATATTCATAAACATGTACTTATGTCAAAGTGTGATACTTATCGTGGATCCATCCCTGGTTCTTCCCATACAACTCGGAAACATACAAATACTTATTAACCCGTTAACTGTGTAAATAATTTTTGTTAAAATGTTTCTTTCTTAAGGCGGTGACAGACTAGCACGTAAGCAGCGCGTCGGGAAGCGTTCAACCAATCAAGGAGACGGTAACACGGACCGAAACTCCTACCGAAGAATCTGATTGGCGGAACGCCTGCAGAACGCGCCACGTACGCGCCAGTCTGTCACCGGCTTTAGAACAAAATTTCCCAAAGGAAAAGCATTTGACACATAAGGTTCAGGACATGATATAACGTCCTACGCACTGTGAAGCGCCATTTCCTTGCAAGGCGTACTACATGTATTACGCCTTACGCAAGCTGAGATCCTTGGGTGTTTTCGGGGTTTCCCCGGATTTTGTAATGACATACATGTAATACCCAGTTAACGGGTTAAATCAGCAAAAGTGACATGATTCTTTTATGCATACAACTCGGGAAGAAACAAAAGTAATTTCTTGATATTTTCCCGGGTATCTCCCCCATCTGCATGTTTCACATCTCCGTGTGAATTCCCCATGGCCTCTGTGTGTAAATTAGACACCCGGTTGCCTATGTTGCCCCTCCGTGCTCTAGTATGCTGATACATATTTATACATGTATAAACAAGATGGCAAGTCTCTGGACAGTGGGAGGATCAATGGTCTCATACCATGCCATGTTATGATATTGACAATGTATGAATACCGAATGTCTTCATGTATGCAGGGTGTCTCAAATGAGCAGTTACATGTGCATATTTCAGTTTCTATGGTAAATATTCTGTCTTTCTCAGAAGAATTTGACAGAAGCAATAAAAGGAGTGCTTCCTTCCAGATGGTGGAAAAGGGCTGTTACATCCTTCTCGTGAGAGGGCTGTAATAAGACAAGAAACCGGCGAAGAGAAGTAGGCCTACAAAGGCCTGTCTACACCATCAACATTTTCCAAACATTTCTGCGACAAAACATTTTGAAAAGTGTTTGGGAAATGTTGCAGCCAATGTTTCGGGGTTCTTCAACATCAGCAACATTATCAAAACATGATTGCAAATTGTTTTACAAACTTTTGTAAAACATGTTTTGATAATGTTGCAGAGTGTCGACTAACCTGAAACAAGCCGCAGCATTTCTGAAACAGTTTTCAAAATGTTTTGTCGCAGAAATGTTTTGAAAATGTTGATGGTGTAGACAGGCCTTAGAGATTTTAAAGGGCAGATCTGTCACTTTTTATCAAAGGAACACAAATTGGAAGGAAGCTCTTTCAAGATCAGGAGTTGATGGCACTTGTTGTTTTGTACGAGAGGACAGATTAATTTCACTGGTCAGCCAAGCATAGGGATGGCCTCCTTGTTGGGGTCAGAGATATGTTGGCTTCTTGTTAATAATAGGGAGGTTCCGCAAGCGCCCAATTAGGCCCTACGACGATGTTTATCTATTGTGTGGGTATACGCAAACAATAGATAAACGTTGTCGTATGGCCTAACCGGGCACTTGCAAAACCTCCCTATTGCTGGCAAAAAGCAGAGTCCTCAATAGATCTGTCAATACCATGCTTGCATCATATTGCTGTTGACTCCATGCAATCAGTCCCTGCCAGCATGTGGTCCAATTACCAACTTTTGTAGGCCTTAAATCATCGGTTCTTTGAGAAGGCACGCCATATTTGAAAGCAGAATTCTGCAACTGTGAGGAAGCCTCAGCATTGTCATCAACAATTGATTCAAAAAGAAGATGTTTTGTATTTTTGTGGGTTCAGGAAGAGTTTAGGACATCCTTCAATAAATCCATTTCAGAAATTGTTCTTTGATTAAATACAAACACCATGTCCATTGTAGTGGGAAATTCCAAGAAATGTTGCGACATACCGTTGAAAATCATGCGATCGCTCCACAAATTTGTTCCAAACACGCAAACTTTAAAGATTTCCATTTGCGGGCTAACGCGTGATTGTGGCCGTCACTCAATTGTTCAATGATCTTGCGCTTTAAGTGTTACCTGATACGTGATTCTCAGCCACGAGGTGTGAACTGGTCCTCGCCAAATGTTTGATAACCCGTGTTCTTCCACTCTGATCGGGAGATTTTGCACCAGCGGAGCGGAGATAATTGAGACCCTTGTGTAGTCGAGCGCAACGAATTGTCTTGCCGTAATTTAAGATGTTCAGGCAACCTCTGGGAATGCGCACATGCGGTGGCGAGGTCAGTAGATCTGACCAAAAATTTTCCTCTGTGACAATGTCATCCTGTAATCTGGCCAAACACTAGTATAATTCCTTGATCACTGACTCGTTGGTTGCTCTCGGTTTTGCTGGCTGATGGATCTGCAAGGCAGTAACTTAAGATGATAAAATTCCTCCTTGTATAGCAAATTTCAGAAAGGTTTAATTGCATGTTGTCCTTCCCAAGAAAGTATCTATGTATACATGCACTTTTAAAATTTTTTCAACATTCAGGGTTGTTGGATGAATGTTGCAATAATTTGTTGTCCAGTGTATAGCCTACAGGGTCAAAGATTGTGTTGCTCAGGAATGTTGTTCAAATGTTGGAAGAACTTTGCCAGTGTAAATTGCGCACAAACTGTTAATGTCGTCTAAACCAGTGTACCCAGGTTACGGAGTTGTTAGCGTTGACGGTTAGGGTCAGGACTAGGTTTAGGATTAGGGTAGGGGTCAGTGACAAGGGTTGAGGGTCAGGGTTAGGGTTAGGTTAGGGGCTTGGGCTAGGAATTAGTGTGTAGGATCAGGACTGGACGACATTCACTCATTCAGTGTAAATTGCTTATTACAGTGCACCCTCGCTCTTACGAACCTCGATTTCATGACATGTATGTAAATCCTCGCTATTACGAACTTCGCGTTTGTACGAACTTAACCCTTGGACCCCAAAGGGTTCGTAATAGTAAGGGGGACTGTACTTACAAGTAAAAATTTGATGTTGATGAATCAAGGGAATCATAATGATTTGCAGGATGTTTTTGTCATCATAACAAGTACAGATGGACATTCTTGTTCTTACTTTAGTCAACATACATGTAGTTTCACATTTCGTTGACTACAACAAGTTGACTCATCCGATTGATAAAAACATCTGGCCAGACTAAAAATCAGACTAAAGTCTGACCACAAACAGAAGGAATTCATCCTTCAACTAAACACTGCCGTTTTGGATAACTCAGAATTGACCGGAACAGTTGGTACAATTGGTACTTGAGTGAGGCTATACAGTGGGAGATAAGGGGTGACCAGTTTGACCAGGTGGGGACATTCTGCTCCGACTGGACATGGACAATGGAAAATAACCTGAGTATTCTTACTGGGAGACCACTTACGGTAATCTAGTCAAGTATTATGTCATTTTGAAAAGATGCACGTCCCCTAAGGAGCCTCGCCACAACCTGCTGATCATCGACATCCTCTGAAGGGACGTGCTTTGGGGGATGAATCCATTTAGTCCCACTTCTTTTGTCCCTTTTATTTTGGGAGTATGAATTGCACGCAGGTAGCTCCACCCCTTTTGCATTCCAACCTGTGATGTCTTATCTTTGTTGTCAGGGTTTCTGCCAGAAATTTTTTTGACTGTACTAATTTCTTCAAAATCAGCAAAAAACCCATGAAATTAAAGAAAATGGCCCTTTTCTGTTCCTGTTGAGTCTTGACTCAATATTTTTATCTTGTCCTGTCTATCTATCATACCAAGAAAAAACCAGTATCCCAGTATGTTTATTTTTTTGCAAAAACTGGAAAATCATTGCTTTACTTGATAGATATTTCCAAATATGATTAAATTCTTCAGCGTCATCTCAGGGCCGACATTATTTTGACACAAAAAGTTGAAGTCTTCAAAACTTGCAAATTCAAAAAATAATTATGTATACATGTATTTCACTTTTTTTCAAATCAGTAAAAACCAGTTCAGAATATATAATGTTGTGGAAAAAAAATTTCTATCGAGAATATGTTTTGGCTTCAGGCAAGCCTGCTTTGAATTTCAAATCCCACCAAGTTGTGGAATATGCATGAGAAGAATTTTTTTCATAAACTCCTGTAAAATCCCATGAAATTAAATGATTTTGGTCGTCAAAAAAGAACTTTCTCAAAAATTCACGATAAAAAAATGTTTTCTCTTCTTTTGCTAGATCATGAATGACTGCACATTCAAAATATCCCTGAGTGAGACAGGTATTTTTTTTCGTAAAAACTGGTATTTGCTTCATCAGAACATTTCTTGGTATCCAAAATAGAGCACAAACAACAACACACAAAATGACAAAATACGTATAAAGTCATCTCCAAATTTTGCAAATTTCTGACCCCAACTGGGGTCTTCCCTAGGCACTTTCTAGTAGAAGTCCCAGAATCTGGGATTTCTACTAGAAAGTGCCTGAGGAAGACCCTGGTTGGGTCGAAAATTTTCAAAATTCGGAGAACATTTCTTTGGACGCATATAAGTCAAATTTGTATGCAAAAATACATCCTCGTCCTTGTCATTCTTCTAAATCATGGCCAATGTCCAGTTCAAGAATAAAGTTCCACAGCTGGACCAAAGTACCAAATTATCGCATTTGGTAAAATTTAATTTATAGGACCAAAATCCAGCCGTCATAAAAACTTCCCAAAGTGAGAATCCGTCGTTGCTCATCAGCTTACGGTAGTAATGGCAAATGTAAATTCTCCATTACACTTACAGCCAAATATTTTGTACAAGTAATTAAACTAATTGTCCTGCACTGTTTACCTAACGAGGAGAGCTGACAAGGGGGTTGCCCAATCCCCATAATGCACTAGGAACAGCAGTTGTCCAATCCCAGCGGGATGCGCCGAGACGACTGTCACCAAATATTTGTCAATCAGACTTCAATATTTGAGCAGAAAGTTGACTGGATTGGCCTTTTGTCTAACAATAGGTTGGACGAGCCTATCAAACTCTGCATGCAAATACCCGTATAAAAGTTAATCTAACAAAGGTCAGGTGATGGCGGGTTATGTCCACACGCCCCACGACCGGCACGCTAAAGCTGTAGAAATGGATAAGTCTCTTCCATGGCAGAGAAAAGGTAATGACGAATTTCTAGATTAGTCGTAATTTGGTTAGGTGCTCGAGGAAAGTTTTTATAATTCTCGCTTTAGCTCGTTGTGTCGGCGCCATTTTCTGCGGCTCTCGTCACTGCTGGTGGTCTACGCGCTTTCGCGCTACAGTAGTTCTGTTGTGTTCATTGTTACGTTCGGGTTATACACAAATTGCTAATGTATTTGCGTCTTGGCTACCAATAAGCTTGTTGAGTTGACGAAGTTTTTTGTAAACAGATTAGATCCATCTGGCTATAAAGCTTTTGAGCAGTTTTTTGTCCGGTGTTGGAATTTTGGGGTGATTTCAAACTTTTTTACACACGGGCCATCTGCAATGCATTGCTTGTGTATGGTGCGCTGAGGCTATTGGATTTTGACAGGTGGACAACGATAACAATTCAAAACTTTTTAAATACCCTGATATATTTAATAAATATAAATTTTTCGTTGTTTGTCAACGTTATTTGAGATTATCCCAACATTAATTGATTTGTTTATCCGTCTGTTATATTTTGAAGATGGTAACAGATTTCTGGTGTCATGGATGCTATTAGTGATAATCGATATTTATTGTCGACAGTAATGATATTGTTGTCATTTATTTATTTTTTTGGTATTTTTATTGGAGTCGAGCGATTTGTTTGTAGTAATTGTCAGATACATTTAGAATATTATTAGGAATATTTTCAGAATATTGTTTAATGGCCCAAGAAGATGTAGAATATTTTTGTCT
The DNA here is from genome assembly GCA_002633025.1 of Notospermus geniculatus. Lineage (NCBI taxonomy): Eukaryota > Metazoa > Nemertea > Pilidiophora > Heteronemertea > Lineidae > Notospermus > Notospermus geniculatus. Next base: position 320,971 of record NMRB01000073.1, read on the forward strand.
CGTAATTAGGAATCTCCTTCCTAGCATTATCTGGATCCCATTTCCCAACTGTGAACACATCTACCAAGCAACCCACTTCACACTACTTGGAACTATTTGTTCGAAATTTTTCTACATTTTAGTATTGATTTAGAAAATGTTCATGTTTCTTTAATGACGGCTAAATTTCTATTGTGGCCTGGCTTTGTTGCACGATGTATTATTGACTAGGCTACAGTCAGCAATACTTGAGTTTGTTTGCTAAGCACTTTATTAATGAGCCAGTGTGTAATCGATTATGATTCTATACGAATGTGTATGGACCCTCCAGTCAGCAGTACACCTAAATCGGCCCAAATGAAACTAGTTCAAGGTTAACCCCTTGTGTGTTATATCCTGCAAAAATTTCTGTTTATGTATCACATTCTGCAAAATTTCCACATGCGAACTGCATTGTAAAAAATTTCCATATGTGAATTATCCCTTCACATAAAATCGGGTAAAAAAAAAAAGGGGCTGTTCGTTTTCGTCACTTGAGGAATCTGAGTTATGATCCTTGGGAAAACCTAAAATGCTGTGCACTTGCAAATTGCAGGGATTATTTGTTGTGCTAGCTGTACAGAATAATCGCTGCAATTTGCAGCTTCATAGCTTTCTTCATTTTCTCAAGATTCCTCAATTGACAAGAACGAACAGCCCCTGTTGACATAACTTTTATAATATGAGATTGCATGTGCCTTAATTTCACAGCTTTGCTGCATTACCTCTGGTTTTGGGCTTAAAAATCAATGTTTCCATACCGTTTTATATGAAAAAAGGAAGGTAGGGTGACAAAAAAGATACGTATTTGTATTGGAATTGGATAAAAATTGATGTAAAAATGCAAATAAAGTAGCCTGTACAAATATTCCATTTCCCTAACCAGAATTTTTTCCACTCCAATGAGTAGCACGTACCACGTTCAATCCAAGGTGTTCTGACCGAGCTACTTAGGGCAATCATGTGACATGGATCACCCATTTTGAGAGGGCTGATCATATTGATATACATAAGCTGTAATACTATCTATAATAGCATATGCATAGCTTTGCCGATATCAGATATTGGGAATAAAAGTGGACAAGGTCTTTAGTGTTCTCATTATCGTATGAGAGGGCTTAAATCACATGGATTGGTCCAGTCGTCTGATCCTTTGCTACGTTTGTTAACCCTTGAAAGGGTTCGCATTTGGGGCGGCCGGGGGTTCAGGCTGTCAGAAGGGGTAGTGGACGCATCAGCTCCTGTGTGTCACCTCAGAGGATTCAGGTTTGATCCACTTGTCATGTGATAAAAATGGCGGTTCTCTTTGATTGCGCAAGTTTCTCCGGTACTCCGGTTTCCTCCTGCTGTGCATTAACTTCGTCCAATGTTGTCCACAGAGCTTATGATGATCATTTTGCCCTTTGCTCTCGATTTAATATTTAGGGTTTGTGGTTATTTTCATCAACTAGGTTGAACAGGACCCAAATTTTCAAGCTTGACCGAACCCCTGGTAGTATGCTCTCTGTCTAGTTTGCCGATGTTTATAAAAGATAGCAAATGCTTTTACTTAAGTTTTGTAATACATTTACATTGGACATTGCTGTGCAAATCTTAAGTAAAAGCATTTGCTAACTTTTATAAATACTCTCTTTTACACATTAAGAGGTCAGTCCTGGAAAACTACCGACGGTGTACATGAATTATGATTGACAGGTCATGTGGATAAATTCCGATCTCCTATTGGCCACGAATGCAGTAGGAACTTTCTGAGGTGTGTAGAAATGCGTAATTACCCCACAGACCCAAAAAGCCAACAGGCAGGCCATACACTATTATGTGAAGTGTAGATCTTAGTGTCATTTTTAGGTTCAGTTTCCTGGTTCACAGCGGAACGAGCATAACATGAAATGCTTGTCTGGTGTTAGGAAAATGAACCTGAAAATGACATGCCTTTGGCTTTCAAAAAAGATCAACACCACCTCGTAACAGTGTATGGTCTGTTGGCTTTGGATTTGTGAGGGGAATCGTATTTCTGCACACCTCAAAAAGATAAGAGCACTCCTACCACAGTCATGACCAATAGAAGATAGGAATTTATCCACATGACCTGTCAATCATAGTTCATGTACACTGTCGGCAGTTTTCCAGGACTGACCTCTTAGGGCCGTATGCACCAACGGAGATTATCTTGAACTCAGGTTGAGCCACAACTTTTCCATTGTCACATCATGCCCTGGCAAACCTGAACAATAGAAAAGTTGTGGCTCAACCTGAGTTCAAGATAATCTTTGTTTGGTGCATACGGCCCATGATGTGTAAAAGAGAGTATACCAGCCATCCAGCATTTTGATTACACAAGACTCATTCTTATACCTGTGAAAACTTCAGGGCCCGTTGCATAAAGGTGGAATAAGGGAGGTAGAGCTTATTCCAGGTATAACTTTTAAGCCTTATAACGTGAAGTTAAACCTGGAATAAGCTCTACCTCCCTTATTCCACCTTTATGCATACATGCCCGGAAGTGGTTTAGCTTTCTTTTGAGGACGTCGGAAAAAAGTGCACTGAGGGCACCCTGAGCTCCTTCAACACTTCCCCGCACAGCAGAGGCCCAATGTGCCCTGACTAAGGGCCGCAGAAAAAAAACAATGCTTTTGAGCATTACCGTGCATGGAAACGCTCCAATGGAAAGCTGCCCTCACAAAAAGAAGTTTCCTTCCCTTCAACCCTGCCCACACCTTTCAAAGCTGATTTAAAAACCGTTAGTTTTAAATCGTGGACATGTCCAATCTAAATGCAATTTACCGGAGATGATAATTCTTGACGTATACGTTTTACCTCAATCAAAAAGTCATCCCCGATATCCATCAGGTTTTTTGCCGAGGTTTCTTTGTGAGGTTAAGACGGCTAATCAGATCGTCACAGATCTTTGAAATCTTAAATCGCGTCTTTTTTCTTGGATCCTGACAAGACAATGCAGCCTTTAAAGATGCCCTAATTCGCAGTGAAAGCAAAACAAAAGGTTTTAACGTTTCAGCCCCTTTGATATCATTTAACAAAACAGATTGCCATCTCATGGTAATTTTTTCGCAATCTTTGTAATTTTTTCGCCATCTCCAATTTTGGTTCTTTATATCATTAGAGGCGATTGTCATATCAGATGGGCAATTTCTTTGCAATTTTTTATGGCAGTGGACAGATAATTGTCAAATTTTGGCCCATATAATCTTCAATTTTGCATCTTACATAATTTAGAAAGTTTGGTACCGTGCAGTAGTAGAGCGGTTAAGGGTTGATTTTCGACAGAATCTTCCACTTCTTCAAGAAAGCATGAAACTGTCCACAGGGATACTTTGATACCTAAGGATCATTAAAAAAATGGACCCCAAAAATTTGCGCCCCCTGGCGGCCGCCATATTGAAATCAAATATGGCTGCCAAAATAACCATTTTTCGGCAATATTAGTCCGAACAGAAAACCCCGATTTTTGGATGAAATTAATGCCAACCTATCTAAATCAGTAGAGAATTGCTTCCTGGACCATACTGTGAACTACATGTATGGCTTGATTTCATACAAATTTTGTTAATTTTTGACGTCGTTGGCTAAATTTTGTTTATTTTTTCTCATTCCAGGTGATGGTTTAGATAACAGTATTGGGTCAGGGGAGGGGACGGCAGATGAAGAATCAGACGAACGGTCACAAAAAAGACAGAAGAAAAGAGGAATATTCCCAAAAGTAGCAACAAATATAATGAGAGCGTGGCTCTTTCAACATTTAACAGTAAGTTCACTTTATTTCTTGATAGACTTGGCACATATTACTTCTTTACTGCCAAAAATATTTGGTCATCATTAGCTCACCTGAGGTGAGCTCTTACGATGGGTTGCATCCGTCAGCGTCGTCCGTTAGCAGGGCACGTTTCGTAACCGCTGGAGCTATTGATCTGAAACTTGGTACATATACATGTATACCCCTAGGTCAGATCACCTAGGACACCAAGTTTGGGTCCAATTCGATTCTTGGGAACCAAAAACACAAAAAGTGCAATAACTCCTGAAATAATGACCGGATCATCTCCAAATTCTTATCATAGGTGTATCTAATGAGGATACATAACATATATAATGGGTTTTTGATTTGACCTACTTTTCAAGGTCACAGAGGTCAAAGTTCAGAATTTTGCTTTTGGTGGCACGTTTCGTAACCGCTGGGGCTATATTGACCGGAAACTTGGTACGTATTTTCCCCTATGTCAGATGACCTATGACACCAAGTTTCGGTCCAATTCGATTCTTGGTTTGGCCAAAACTCAAAGTCCAGTAATTCTAACGACTAACGACTGGATCGTCTCCAAATTTTCATCATCGTGCATCTAATGATTTAAGAATGAAATCATAGGTCTGGAATCGATTCATGATGTTACGGCTAGGCTGCATAGCATGGACCACTTGGCCTCCAAACTTTGCAAAATGTACTGTGCATCCCATGGTGTAGACCATGCACCTTTAAACTTCAGCATATTTATAAGAAAAAGTTTTTCTTGTGCGCAGAAGGTTATCGTTCTGGTCACATCCAATGCAGTCTTTGATATCAGTGCATTTCCTGCCTGCAGTCGCCTTTGATAATAACAACATTGATTTTCAAGTCAAGTTGCAATCCTTTTATCAAATACAGTGAAGTAGAATTTGAAACCTCATCACGGCTACAAGTATGTGAGAGCTCTAGCGCTGGAGTGGGTCTAAAATTTCACCGTGGTTTCCTATTGGAAATACTCTCACTTAGTTGACGTCATCCACAGCCAGATATCTCGAGAAGTTTGAGAAGTATCGAGTTCGCATGTTTTGAGTGGGAACCCTCGGTGATCTTCTGCTTTTATCGCTAAAAACAAGATGGCTTCACGTAGAAGTGTTTGGTTCCGTCCCATTGGTGCACTCTTGTCCGTGCACTTACTTCTAAAAGCATCTTCGATCCGATACAACTTTACCATTTTATATGTGTTGAGATTCAAAAGCTTTCAACACCTCTCTTGACCATTTTAAGTACCTTGGGATTTTTTTTAGGAAATACACCCCCGGTAGTCATTGAAGTGGGATGGGAAGTAGGTGGGAAGTGCTCCGATTGAGCTTTCATGAGTGGCAGTCTGATTTGTTTGAAATGAAACAATCTGCAGTGGAATTCACAGTCACTGACTGATTTGATCACAAACTCCAACAAAATGGTCGACTTCAAAATTTGCCAAGTGCAATTAAAACACTTTAGTCAGATGTTACTCCCTGTTAATGGTAGTGTCCCACTGGCAAATTTTCGTCTGTGACAAGGGACGAATGAAAAAAATCGTAGGTCCTCGTAACAATTCTTTAGACTGTTGTCTATGTTCGCAATGATTCTCTGGCTCGAAGAAAAATTTTCAAAAAGTTGAAAATTTGCCCGCGACAAAATTTTACTCGAAGTCAGTCGAAGTTACCTCATATATAGTCGCACCCGTGCCGTTTATAGTCATACAGGATCGTAGGTCTTGGTTATGGAAGAGTAACCTTGACTATCTATGACAGTCTGTGACTAGCTACGAGTATATGCGGAGAAATTACGAGTATCTATGACCACCCACGACTAACTTCGTCTAGGCCTGCGAGTGTTCGACCAATCAGCGACCAGTTGACGACTCGCGAAAAACTACGAATGCTAAATATCGCAGCCTGTCGAGGGACTATCGCAAACTTCAGATTTGCCCCTTGCACGTGGGAAGAAGTCGTCATTGGGACCCTACTATTAGTCTAACATGACATGCATGTCTGTCGCCACACAAGCAGTCTCCAGTTACCACCATGGTTCGCAGTGAGAGACTTAACCTGGTGAAGCCCGCAGCCCTCATCACACAAGGCCAGACATTGATTAGAAGCCATCCATTCACTTCTAATGACAATCCTGATATCTGTCTCTTATCAAATTGTCCACGGCGAATGCACCAAAATGGCGACTGAAATGGTCAGTTGGTGAAGACTTATGGAATTAAAGAGCGCCAAAGATTCCCTCACAGACAAATCTCGCGGTAAAAAAATCGGGAAAATGGCATTGATATATGGGATGCGGTGATAAATCTTATTGAGGGGAGAAAAATCTAATTCTGGGTTTGTAAACAGAATGTATGTGACGCAGGTTTGAAAGTTTGAATGGCGGTCCCTATTTTGTGGCCATCAATCATCGCTCCTTATGAAAAACGAACCGTTGTGTTGGCGAAACTTCAAAAGGGCGACAACTAATCTTGCTGAGAAAATAGTCCTGCGAGTTCCGTCCAATGTTACTAATTTCTTGAACTATACCCGAGGAGTCGGAGACCGTCAGTGTCATGGTTTGGGTGATTTGGCAGTCGGGAATGATGAATTTTGATCATATCATAACGCCGGACCAACAAATCCCAAGAATTACCATTTTGGGAACAAAGAATGTTTGCACACACAGTACCCTCTGTCGCCATTGTTATGACTGTCTTGTGTGTGATTTCATTGGCCGGTGCAATCTCGTCAGTAATTTGTGTGTCGCCGTTTGTGTTGCCGTCAAATATCATCAGATATTGTGTCAAAATTGAATTGGTTGAGGCTTTTAGGCAGATCACCATTTTCTTGACACAACTTAGTCAAATCGTGATGCATACTTTGTCATCCTGAATGCGATTACTGTCGATACTATTGGATAAGATGGCCACCTCGGTATCCACCGCCCTGGAACGTGGCAGACGACGGCCTCCCCATGAGGGAGCAACACCCAGTTGCCCTGGTAAGCTACGGTCTCAAACTGTCCCAAAAGCGCTGAATTAAGAAATTACCGCAGTACAGTGAGATCTTATTGTCTTAGAAAATGCAATTAATTTGGTTGTCCATTCGATTCGTCGTTAGCTGTGGGCCCACCAATCAGATTACCGACAGCATCTCGTATAGGACGTACTCTCACAAATTCTGATCAGAACTCATTTTAGTCCCCTGGTAGAGCATCATGGGATATGAAAACAGCATTTAGCGGTCTCTCGATTTGAGAGTGATCTCGGTACCATTTGTTTAATGTAATAGACGATTGTGATTAGTTTCGGCGAGCAAAGCTGCCGTTCTTCAGGCGGATTACGTTCGTAACTCTGATTGCTCGTTGGGGACACCCATTGTTCGATAGTTTTTAATTCACTCATAAATCATTTGAATTCATTGCTAGAATCTTCAGATGACCTGGTGCTGCGTTCTCTTCTTCCATCCTTGTGTGCAATTGACATAGGAATAAATCGGAGCAAGTTTTTTCGTGGTTGAGAACTACTAAAAAGGCTTGTATTTACTGATTCATCTGAGCTGATGATTTTGACTTGTGGCCTAGTGTTTCTTGCTTGAAAACTGCTGTCATATTTGAGTTGTGGTTTATTGCATCATGTCAATTTCAAGAAAAATGCTAATAAGGCTGTCACAATTGACCTCCCTTTATCCACGTACCTTCCGTGAACGTGACGCGGAAGGTACGGGTACGTCACGCGTCTCTGTTGCGTGATGTTCGCGCACCACGGGTGAATGACGTTACGTCTTCACTGCGTGCCTTCCGTGATGGCGCGCAACATCGGTGGAAAATACGAGGACGGTACGCGCATGACGCTGCATGTGGTACGGGGATGGTGCGTGGCGCGGAAGGGAGGTCAATTGTGCAACATACTGTAGGTATTTGTTTCTCCCAGTCATGTACTGTTGCATTACTAAAAGAAAGATAACTTTGTGTCTTCTGGGCTATTGACCTGAAGCTTGGTACATTATATACCGGTCCAGGTCAGATGGCCTATGACATGGTCCATGGACCATTTCATTCAGTGATGGTGGTGCCGGGGGGGGGGGGGGGGGATATTCTTTCCACCACTGTGCTAAAAACCAAGCGGGCACAGTGCCATTGGCACTATTTTTTATGGCAGTGGACAGATTATTGTCAAATTTTGGCCCATATAATCTTCATTTTTGCGTCTTGCATAATTTAGGAAGTTTGGTACCGTGCAGTAGCGGTTAAGGGTTGATTATCGCCAGAATCTTTCACTCTTCAAGAAAGCATGAAACTGTCCACAGGGATACTTTGATACCAAAGGATCATTGAAAAAAATGGAACCCGAAAATTCGCACCCCCTGGTGGCCACCATTTTGAATTCAAATATCGCCGCCAAAATAGCCATTTTTCGGCAATATTAGTCTGAACAGAAAACCCCAATTTTTGGATGCTATCTAAATCGGTAGAGAATTGCTTCCTGGACCATACTGTGAACTACATGTATGGCTTGATTTCATACAAATTTTGTTAATTTTTGACGTCGTTGGCTAAATTTTGTTTATTTTTTCTCATTGCAGGTGATGGTTTAGATAACAGTATTGGGTCAGGGGAGGGGACGGCAGATGAAGAATCAGACGAACGGTCACAAAAAAGACAGAAGAAAAGAGGAATATTCCCAAAAGTAGCAACAAATATAATGAGAGCTTGGCTCTTTCAACATTTAACAGTAAGTTCACTTTATTTCTTGATACAGTACGTTGCACAGTTGACCTCCCTTCCGCGCCACGCACCATCCGCGTACCACATACCATCCGCGTACCACATGCAGTGTCATGCGCGTACCGTCCTCGTATCTTCCGCGGACGTCGCCTCGTGACGTCATGGAAGGCACGTAGTGAAGACATAACGTCATTCTCCCGTGGTGCGCGGGCATCATGCAGAACAGACATGTGACGCACCTGTACCATACGCAATGAACTGAAGCATACCTTCCACGTGACGTACGCGGAAGGTATGGGGATAAAGGTAGGTCAATTGTGCAACATACTGTAGACTTGGCACATTCTTTACTGCCAAGAATATTCGGACACAGGCCCGTAGCAGCCCTCTGATGAGTGGGGGGTCCCTGGCAGGGTCAGATCCAGGATTGGAAATAGGTTTGGTGCGTAGCTCGGCGGAGGCGGTCAGGACCGGAAAGTGGAAGCCCAAAGGGGGGTCTGGGGCCCTCCCCCCCGAAAAAAATTAACAATTTAAGTGCTTTAGATGCATTTTCCTGGGATCTGAGAGCAAAAATGTGGACATATAAAATGGACATTTGGGCCAAGGCATTTTTGGCACAAAAAGTGGGGGGGGGCCTGGGACCCCCCACCCCCCACCCCCGGCTGCTAGGGCCTGGGACATCGTTTAAAAATGAAATCATAGGCCTGGAATCGAGTCATGATGTTATGGCTAGGCTGCATATCGTGGACCACAACAGGGGTGGATACAGGATTTGGGAAAAGAGGGGGCGCCCTGTGCTAGAAACATTGAAATTTGCGCCCAATTCAGAATATCATGGTCGATTTTACAGATTTGTTGGCCAAAAGGAGAGGCGCGCGCCCGGTGCGCTCCCCTCTGGAACCGTGCCTGCACAAGGCCTCCCAACTTTGCAAAATGTACCATGCATCCCATGGAGTAGACCATGCACCTTTAAACTTCAGCATATTTATAAGAAAAAGTTTTTCTTGTGTGCAGAAGGTTATCGGTCTGGTCACATCCAATGCAGTCTTTGATATCAGTGCATTTCCTGCCTGCAGTCGCCTTTGATAATAACAACATTGATTTTCAAGTCAAGTTGCAATCCTTTTATCAAATACAGTGAAGTAGAATTTGAAACCTCATCACGGCTACAAGTATGTGAGAGCTCTAGCGTGGAGTGGGTCTAAAATTTCACCGTGGTTTCCTATTGGAAATACTCTCACTTAGTTGACGTCATCCACAGCCAGATATCTCGAGAAGTTTGAGAAGTATCGAGTTCGCATGTTTTGAGTGGGAACCCTCGGTGATCTTCTGCTTTTATCGCTAAAAACAAGATGGCTTCACGTAGAAGTGTTTGGTTCCGTCCCATTGGTGCACTCTTGTCCGTGCACTTACTTTTAAAAGCATCTTCGATCCGGTACAACTTTACCATTTTTAACCAGGTTTTCGAAGAAAGTCCTGGTTATTAAATTACCGAAAGTGGCGGGCGGTCGGGCGTTCGGGCGTCCAGGCGGTCGCTTTTCTCTTGTCCGACTGATAACTTGAAAACGACTTGAGATTTTCTTTTGAAATTTTTGGGACATGTTGCTTGTAAGTAGACGTTGTTTCCTTTCGATATTCAGCGTCATTCGATTCAAGGTTTGGCCAATAGGGGGCTAAATGTGAAAACAGAAAAAGTGCTATTTCTCCTGAACAAATGAACGGATCGTCACCAAATTTTTATCATAGGTATATCTAATGACGATACATAACATAATACCCGGGTTTTTCATTTGACCTACTTTTCAAGGTCACAGAGGTCAAAGTTCGGCAAAAGTTACGAACTTGGCATGTGTTGTCGTTTTCTCACCTAGCCATTTCATACCTTGCATAAATGTGTACTGGAGGGATACCTTCTGAAATACAAAGTTTCGGGCCGATCGCACATCCAATGTGGCCGCCAGGCAGTGTCACCCGAAAATCATCGAAGTGTTATAACATGGGAACGACTTCAGATTTCCTTGTGAAATTTTGGGGTCATGTTGCTTAGTAGACATTGTTTCCTTTCAATATTCAGCATCATTCGATTCAAGGTTTGGCCAATAGGGGGCTAAATGTGAAAACAGGAAAAGTGCTATTCACGCCGCCACTTCGAAAACCTGGTTATTCGCCACGCCCAGCGTGCGCCTTGTATATGTGTTGAGATTCAAAAGCTTTCAACACCTCTCTTGACCATTTTAAGTACCTTGGGATTTTTTTTAGGAAATACACCCCCGGTAGTCATTGAAGTGGGATGGGAAGTTGATGGGAAGTGCTCCGATTGAGCTTTCATGAGTGGCAGTCTGATTTGTTTGTGATCAAATCAGTCAGGTATCAGTCATTGACTGTGAATTCCTGTGCAGATCGTTTCATTTCAGACTCCAACAAAATTGTCGACTTAAAATTTACCGAGTGCAACTAAAAAACTTTAGTCAGATGTTACTCCCTGTTAATGGCAGTGTCCCACTGGTGAATTTTCGTCTGTGACAAGGGACAAATGAAAAAATTGTAGCTCCTCGTAACAGTTCTTAGACTGTCGTCTATGTTCGCAATGATTCTCTGGCTCGCAGAAAAATTTTCAAAAAGTTGAAAATTTGCCCGCAACAAAATTTTAGCCGAAGTCAGTCGAAGTTACCTCATAGTTGCACCGGTGCCATAGTCATACAGGACCGTAGGTCTTGGTTATGGAAGAGTAACCTTGACTATCTATGACAGTCTGCGACTAGCTACGAGTAATGTGCGGAGAAATTACGAGTATCTATGACCACCCACAACTACCTTCATCTAGGCCTGCGAATGTTCGACCAATCAGCCACCAGTTGACAACTTGTGAAAAACTACGTATGCTAAATATCACAGCTTGTCGAGGGAATATCGCAAACTTTAGATTTGCCCCTTGCACGTGGGCAGAAGTCGTCATTGGGACCCTACTATTAGTCTAACATGACATGCATGTCTGTCGAGACACAAGCAATCTCCAGTTACCACCATGGTTCGCTGTGAGAGACTTAACCTGGTGAAGCCCGCAGCCTTCATCACACAAGGCCAGACATTGATTAGAAGCCATCCATTCACTTCTAATGACAATCCTGATATCTGTCTCTTATCAAATTGTCCACGGCCAATGCACCAAAATGGCGACTGAAATGGTCAGTTGGTGAAGACTTATGGAATTAAAGAGCGCCAAAGATTCCCTCACAGACAAATCGCGTGGTAAAAAAATCGGGAAAATGGCATTGATATATGGGACGCGGTGATAAATCTTATTGAGGGGAGAAAAATCTAATTCTGGGTTTGTAAACAGAATGTATGTGACGCAGGTTTGAAAATTTGAATGGCGGTCCCTATTTTGTGGCCATCAATCATCGCTCCTTATGAAAAACGAACCGTTGTGTTGGCGAAACTTCAAAAGGGTGACAACTAATCTTGGTAAGAAAATAGTCCTGCGAGTTCTGTCCAATGTTACTAATTTCTTGAACTATACCCGAGGAGTCGGAGACCGTCAGTGTCATGGTTTGGGTGATTTGGCAGTCGGGAATGATGAATTTTGATCATATCATAATGTCGGACCAACAAATCCCAAGAATTACCATTTTGGGAACAAAGAATGTTTGCACACACAGTACCCTCTGTCGCCATTGTTATGACTGTCTTGTGTGTGATTTCATTGGCCGGTGCAATCTCGTCAGTAATTTGTGTGTCGCCGTTTGTGTTGCCGTCAAATATCATCAGATATTGTGTCAAAATTGAATTGGTTGAGGCTTTTAGGCAGATCACCATTTTCTTGACACAACTTAGTCAAATCGTGATGCATACTTTGTCATCCTGAATGCGATTACTGTCGATACTATTGGATAAGATGGCCACCTCGGTATCCACCGCCCTGGAACGTGGCAGACGACGGCCTCCCCATGAGGGAGCAACACCCAGTTGCCCTGGTAAGCTACGGTCTCAAACTGTCCCAAAAGCGCTGAATTAAGAAATTACCGCAGTACAGTGAGATCTTATTGTCTTAGAAAATGCAATTAATTTGGTTGTCCATTCGATTCGTCGTTAGCTGTGGGCCCACCAATCAGATTACCGACAGCATCTCGTATAGGACGTACTCTCACAAATTCTGATCAGAACTCATTTTAGTCCCCTGGTAGAGCATCATGGGATATGAAAACAGCATTTAGCGGTCTCTCGATTTGAGAGTGATCTCGGTACCATTTGTTTAATGTAATAGACGATTGTGATTAGTTTCGGCGAGCAAAGCTGCCGTTCTTCAGGCGGATTACGTTCGTAACTCTGATTGCTCGTTGGGGACACCCATTGTTCGATAGTTTTTAATTCACTCATAAATCATTTGAATTCATTGCTAGAATCTTCAGATGACCTGGTGCTGCGTTCTCCTTCTTCCATCCTTGTGTGCAATTGACATAGGAATAAATCGGAGCAAGTTTTTTCATGGTTGAGAACTAAAAGGCTTGTATTTACTGATTCATTCTGAGCTGATGATTTTGACTTGTGGCCTAGTGTTTCTTCCTTGAAAACTGCTGTCATATTTGAGTTGTGGTTTATTGCATCATGTCAATTTCAAGAAAAATGCTAATAAGGCTATTATATGTACAGTGCACCCTCGCTCTTACGAACCTCGATTTTACGAACTCCCGGATATTACGAACCCAACATCTGTCGCCCAAAATTTCATGACATGTATGTAAATCCTTGCTATTATGAACTCTGCGTTAAGTACGAACTTAACCCATGGACCCCGAAGGGTTCGTAATAGCGAGGGGGACTGTATTTGTTTCACCCTGTCATGTGTTGCATTACTAAGAGAAAAACAGTGGGGCTAGTTACCTTTGTGTCTGCTGGGGCTGTTGACAATACCTCTGGGTCAGATGACCTATGACATAGTCCATGGACCATTCATTCAGTGATGGTGGGCGGGGTGGAGGAGAGGAGTGGGGATTGGGCCCCTTCCCTATGGGGCACAAAACTATGTAGCTACATGTACAGCCCTGGATAACCTGTGTATCCAAACATTTTGTCTAAGATAATATTCTCATCCACTTGGAAATTTTGGGACATGAAGGCCACTCTTTTTCACCAACATCTGCCCCATAATTACCTAATCTCTAACCAAAGTATAGATACTTTCGTGATAGGTTGTTTTTCACTCTCAGAGCAGGAGAATATTTTTCTCCTCCACTTGGAAATTTTGGGACATACAGGCCACTCTTTTTCACCAACATCTGCCCCATAATTACCTAATCTCTAACCAAAGTATAGATACTTTCGCGATACGTTGTTTTTGTACCAGTTCGCTCTCAGAGCAGAAGATAAGTGTAGATTGTTTATCTTCGGCGAGTTCCTGCGCAGTCAATTGAGGTTGTCGGTGTAACTGGATCAGCATTCCCCCTATCTTAAACATCCCTCTGCACATATCCCCACCTCGGTTGGCCCATTAATCATTCTTCTGACACATATTACTGATTTGCAAATCTTTTTCATCCTGAAAGTACCAGGAAAGTTTGACCTTTAGGCCATTACCGCTGATACCCCAACCAAAATAGATACGCCACGTTTTTTCGCCGCAGACACCGCTCTCTCAGTACGGTTACACGAACGTATAGGTACGATTTGAAAAGGAGAATTGTGGGTAATATTTCTATCTGTTCATCACACATCTTAGACTTATCATACTAAAATTTGACAAGAGTGAGTTTGTTTGTTTATTCGCGATTTTGTCCAAGACTAACCATATTAGTAACAAGTACGCCAGGAAACATGCGAGAATTATGAAGATAATTACACATGACATACGACTGAGGCTGAGTGATTGGGAGATGGACCCTAAAGAATACAGACCAAATGACAGCATCAACGTAGAAATTCTCAGTCTGACTGACTGGAGACAAACAGCTTTGGACCGAGACACAATGAAATGCTGACAGTTTCTGTTGGTATTTTAGTTTAGACATAACATTAGCTTCGCTCATGGATATTACTCCTGGCATTTCCACAGCAATCACACTAAAATTTGAGAAGAGTTTGCAATCTTCTCCAAGACTGGCAAACGGATCGCCCCCAAACTTGGTATGCACATGCAGACAGACCTGGAAATTGTCCTTACGAAGCCCGAATTTTGATACAGTTTGTTTTGGACAAAGTGACCGATTTTCCACCAATTTGCTGAGCGCGGTTGATTTCTCCACACACACAGTGCTAAATGGGTTAGCATGTGGCCACACTTCCTCGTGCATTAGAGGAAGCATACTATATCTGATGGCAAAGTTTAGAGCACCTCTCAACACTAATGCTTGCTTTTATCTCCATACCAGCTTCCAGATTAGTCAATTTCTTTGTGGTACTTCACCAGTTTACCTGTCGCGGAGCAGATCATCTAAGGCACCTAGAGTGGCTATTCTTCGCCAGCGCTTAATGCGTCTGGCGGAGATTTTCATTAAAATTTAACATTTCGTATGGGAGGAATTGGGATGTTTCTGCGTCTGGGTCAGTGAAGTGTTCATGAGAATCTTTAATGTACAAATGTTAAGTGGTATGAATGTTCCTTCATTGTGCGTGTACACCACAAAAAATACTCGACCAAAAGGAAATAGAATTTTTCCTGTCATAAGCTGCGCTTCCATTACAGAAAAAGCCGGTATTTGTCTGGGCTTATTCTGCTTCCATTATAAGATGTCCATGTTTAATAAGTCCGGTTCTATTAAGTGCTGATCTATTAAGCTTGGATACCACAACCGAGTATACTCCGAATCTAAATTAGATGCGGATCAACACCGGTGTTTTCTCTAGTGGAATGGCAATAAGTCCAGGTCTATTTTAGTATTATGTTCGGCTACAGGTGGCTAAGATGGCTTGCAACATTGTGCATGCTCGAGAGTACCAGAACAATAACGCGGTTCACTCCACGTATCGCCATCTGTAGCCAAACTTACTAACCTCAAATCCGGTAGTGGAAGCGCAAGCCATGAAATATCTGGTCTTATTTATATGCGGACAGACACCGGTACTAATAAGACCGGACATCAAGGCTGTAATGGAAGCTCAGCTATAATAAACCTTTCCTTTTTCGCTTTGAAAAAAATTGAACAAAGGCCTTGAAAACATTTCCTCTTTTGAAGACCAGGGCTCATTCCTAGGAAATACATGCATATACACGCACCGCAACATTGCCCATACTCCGTGCAGTCAACTGACAGTTAAAGCGGAAGCCACACCATTTCACAGCCTTAACGTGTTTTTCAAACCATGTTTTAATGAAGAAGATCATTATGATGATGATGTCATTTATCATTTGGAGACTTTAATGTAACAATTCTCCGAATAGAAAGAATAGAGAAGGCAGTTAGAAGACGGTTGGCGGGCCTCCAGGGAAATGAAGGGAGGCGAGAAGATCTCCGTATCTCTACTCCCGGGAGACCTGTGATGCGTCCTGATAAAGATGGTGTATACAGCAACTAACAGGCCCGGCTATGATCGTTTATTTACCACAAATATTTATTTTAAAAGAATGTAGATTTTGAGTAGTGCTCAGCCGTTTAGCTGGCGGCGCTGTACTCCAGTTTCTCCCGCAAATTATACAGTTTATTTGCAAGCTAAGATCAATTTCTCGCCTCATAAACAATGTGATATTTAAAAAAATATGCATACCTCTGGCGTATGGTAGCACTGTTGGCAATAAAAGTTGGTATCTTGTAAATACTTACTGATATCTTATCTAAAAGCGTACACAGCATCTTTTCAAACAAAATATCTCTTTTCTGCAGTAACCAAGTTTCCGTTTTGCAAGTTGGATGACAGTAATGACCTTGACCTGCAGTGTAAAATGACCTTGACCTCGAGTGTAAATTTCCAACTTTCATTTCATAGTAATAGAGTTTTTCATGATCTACTTAATAATTGTCATAAGTTTTTTGAGGAGCCAAGGTGGTGTAGTGGTTCGGGTCTCCGACTATCGGTCAGAGGGTCCCGGGTTTGAATCCCACTGTGGCGTGAGACTTTGGGCAAGTCTCTTTGCCTCTCCAGCCTATCTCCACCCGTAGGTACCGGTCGGAAATGCACAGATTGTAGCGCTGAATGGGCAGCTCATCAGAATTCTACTGAAAGGTTTCAGGATAGACTGGGGTTAAAGTGTAAAGTCGGTAACACTCTGGCATTGTTGATCAGACTATAAACCAAACTTTAAATTTTAAACTTTATATGCTGTAAGATATAAGGGCTTAGCTTTCCATTAATTTTATGTAACATTCTAGTAAAAAGAAGGGCAGTTATACGAAGTAAAGGGGTCTTCAAAAAGTGACTTTAGGCTGATGGTGCCTTTAACCAAATGGAAAATGAATTGAAGTTAATGGTACCATGAGCTTAAAGTCACTTTATGAAACAGGTCCCAGGTCTTAAAAGTAGGCCCTAGCCTATAGCTAAATTAGGAATATGTTTTGGCAATGCTTTATCCTGTATGTTGTGTTAGCAACCTTTGCGAGATTGCACACATACATGTAACAGTTCTTTGCATACATATGTTCTAGGAAAACAATCAGCATCTTCTTTTATGGTTATAAATCTTGTAGATGTCCAATGTAGAAAAGAAAACTAGTGTACTTTTTCTGCTGTACATAACATGAACAGCATCCATGTTACTTTCTTCTACGTAAGTATCAATGCAAATAACCCAATCATAAAAATGTGATTTCCCCAGCAAGTAATGTCGCTGAAACCGAACCCCCTACCTCATTAACTGTGGCCAGCCATGATACTCATTTACAAAACCTTTCTCAGAGACCTTAATTATTTTTTACAATTAAGCATCAGTTACAGCTGGTCCACTTGTAATGAGCTCACAGGAAATCGCAATTGGTGTTTTTCGCTGTTCCATTGTCTTTGAAAGAAGTTGTGTCCAATTATTCATTGACCATTATGAGCCGACTTCCTGTGTGCGCCGTCCATTCTTGACTCCTGAATAAGTCAAAATCACCTGCTGGCATTGTGGGCCGTGTCTAAAGTTGACTCTAGTTGTGTAATCCCATTGTCATTTTGGGATAAAAAAGGAAAATAATACCCTCATCTTCGGAATAGCCCTCAGGATGTTCACCTTTTGACTCTGGGAGTCGATGTTATCCATCGGTTATTTCTTTGTCTGGGTCTGTTGATGTTATTTAAAGATGAACAAACAGAGAAATGATGGATGCTGTGCACACTATTGACCGTGGACAAATATTCTGTTGGCTTCTCAAACAGGTGGTTATGGTAAAGTGAATTTTTGTGGGCGCAGCAGTTCACTTTGAATGACTCACGTACCAAGGTACTAAAAGCTTGATTATATTAGGCCAACTTGCAATCGGCTTTAGTTGTTTGCTACCAGTGACAAAGTTATGGTTAGGCAAAAAAAGTATCTGTTTCTTGTCCATGCTTGCATCATTCCCGAGCCCTTCGCTTCCAAAATTTTTTTTTCACCAATTTCATATTTTCTCACTTTGTGTATGCAGCGCCTTCTGCACAATGCATAGAAATCATCTTTATTTTTCATGGAACATGTGCTTTAAACATGGTTATGACAGAAATGCTTATTTCAGTAAAAAAGAAATTGTTCGGAACTTAGCCTTTGAAAATAAAACCATTTCTCGTCACTTAATGGTTCATTAAATCTCTTTCTGCATGAAGATGCACCTCTGCTGTGCATAAGATGGGACATTAATGTAATGGAATTATTTAAATTTGAAGCTGTTGATGACCTCTTTTTTTCAATTTTTCGTATAAAATTTCCATTATAAAGATAAATGTCCACATTTCACTGCATCAGTCGTGTTGGTTGTGAATCCTCCTCGGGAGATGTCTGCACATTAAAATGATTCGTCACGCATGATCGTAAAAATTTAGCCTTTAAGATCCCCATTGATGCATTAAAAAATGCAATGCGGAGTTTTTCATTGCCGGGACTGATGCTTGATTTAGTTGGTGATGGTGCCAGGGTGCCCTTTCTTTGCAATAAATTCACAAATGGAAAAAATGAATCGATGGCAATTACTAAGTTGTCTGCCTACATGCATCAGTATGTGCATTATAGTCAGGTGTGGTCATCATTTATAGACAAAAGGATAAAAATGAGGTACAGTACAGGTCACAATTGACATCCCTAAATTCGCGTAAGTTACTCGTAAGTCGCTCGTAACTTACGCAACAGCTCACGAGCTATGTTACGCGCAACTTACGAGGTGAGTTACGCAAATTTCGCTAGCTACGCAGTGATTTACGAGGCGAGTTACGCGATTTTGGCGAATTACGCGGTAAGTTACGCGAAACCAAAGCCGTGAGTTACTCGTAAGTTACGCGTAACTTACGAGTAACTTACGCGAAGCCGTTGGGATGTCAATTGTGACCTGTACTGTACATTATCTGTAATAGACGATTCTCAAATTTGCAGATCTGCACACTTCCGCAGTTATCGCAACCACAACCTCGATCTGAAACCAGCTGACGCAACGCAATCCATGATTCAGCAATGGTCGACTCTGATGCAATGTCGTCGAAGTCACTGTCGTGGGGTTCTCTGCGTCACGTCATTCAGTTTCAGACCGAGGTTGTGTTTGCAATTTCGGCGGAAGTGCTCAGATCTTTCTCGTTTACCGTAGTGCCAAAAATATTTTCGCATGTAAAAATTCTTGCGAAAAACGCGAAATCAAATTTTCGCCGCGAATATTAAAACACGCATAAAGGTTTTCTCCAACAAAATCCAATCAGTTCCCTTCCCTGCCCTTGACGCGGACATCAATCCACGCAAAACAGAAAAAAAATGTTCAATTCGTGAAATATTATCCTGCGAAAATATTTGCATATACGGTACGTCAATTTGGGATTTGTCTATTACCATTTAATATATATTATGACCATTTTCCAATTGTTACTGGCCTCCTCCTACATTATATAACGAATCACCCAATATTATCTAAAGAGCCAATAATGAGCCACTTTGTTTTTTTTCCAGCATCCATATCCCTCAGAGGAACAAAAGAAACAGCTGGCACAAGATACAGGATTAACGATATTACAAGTTAATAATTGGTAAGTTCATTTAACTTCAGATTTATACTGTAAACCCAGAAATATTTGTGTGACTATTATTTTTGCGCTTTTCGCTTTTACAGATAATCACGACAATAAGTGGACATGAAATGAAAACCAAAATTTAATTTTTACATATGTCTCAAATCATATGGATGCCAAAGTAGTGGTAACAGAAAAGCTAAATCAAATGGGCACCAAAAATTTCTGGGTTTACAGTATCATTTTTGATGGCAGCCATATTAGATCACTGTATTGTTAGTTGCAGGGATTTCCCATGGATGCTCACTCAGTCTGGTGGAAATCTGGTGGGAAGATGACATGGAAAATACACTACTCTTCCCACCAGATGATGCGCACGCAGGAACTTACAAGTTCCTGGCATTTCCACAGCAATACGAATTCTCACTAACTACCGTAGGCAATACCCGTCCAGTGGGCATGGTGGGGAACTGCTAAATTCATGCGATATGCGTCATGTCAGTAGGAGCCCTAGGAGGCCGTATGACGTCATTTCGTCACATGATGTTGCCGACGTCCCGGATGACGCGACGGAAATCTCGATGACGTCGTGACATCAAAAGGCCTAAGCAGCATTTTCGTTAATATCTTAATATTTCAAAAACTAAGTCATATCAAAATTCTGGCTTTGTAAGGGCACGTCTGAGGTCTTTCTACATGTGTATACCAAGTTTGTGGGTGATCCGTTCGTCAGTCTTGGAGAAAATCGCGAACACACAAAGAAACAAACAACTCTTCTCAAATTTTAGTGTGATTGCTGTGGAAATGCCGGGAGTAATGTCCATGAACGAAGCTAATGTTATGTCTAAACTAAAATACCAACAGAAACTTTTAGCGTTCATTGTGTCTCTGAGTCCTGAGCTGTTTGTCTCCAGTCATTCAGACTGAGAATTTCTACGTTGATGCTGTCATTTGGTCTGTATTCTTTAGGGTCCATCTCCCAATCACTCAGCCTCAGTCGTATGTCATGTGTAATTATCTTCATAATTCTCGCATGTTTCCTGGCGTACTTGTTACTAATATGGTTAGGGATGCACTTCATCCTCCCAGAACGTACACCAACGCAGAATCAGGAGTCGCCGGGATCGACGGAATGGCAACTGTGTTGTGAGAAAGTTTACACGGCTAGCGTTATAAGCCTGGATTCTGCATTCGAACCTTCATCATTTCATATCCTTCACGTCTTTGTCATTTTGTGCAGTTTCTTCTTTTTCAAAGTGGTGTGGAGTCAAACTAGAGAATGTGTAAATTGCCATTTGATGTACTTATTTCATAGGTAATCTAGGCCAATTCAAGTCTTTTCACCTCTACTCTCAGAACTACCGGTAGCTCCACAACTCCCCAAGTTGAAAAAAGTGATGGCTAAGCTGGTACTTATTCCGAGAGGCGTCTTTATAAAGGTATAGGAATGGGGATCCCAGCTACGATAGAGGGCAGCACACCGAAACCCGGTCCTATAAAATGGACGCCTTTTGTGGGGGAAATTGATCAGGACCGGGATGTCAGTTTCATTTCAATAGTTTTAACCACTAGTGATACCTATTGAGGCAGTGGGCTAGGGTCCCTATTGAAATGGTTTTGTCAGAGATGTCAGGGAAGTCAGACATGTTACAGGGTGATTCAGAAATCAGTACACAGATATCAGAAAATATCCAAAGTGACTGATTTGCGAAAATATTGCTGGTGAAAGCATCATAACTACATGTACATGTACCGTACTACATTACACAGGTTCTTTCTAGGTGACTGCACAGTACAACCTGAACAGTGTTCTTCTCTTTGACCGAATCATCAGTCCGTCTCATCCATAGCCAGTGACCAATGGGTCCTCCTCTGATGGCGGTACTCTAAACATCATATGAAATGACACTTTGACACATAATCTATATGTACCATTTACAAGGTTCTGGATTCACTAGCTCGCTGTTAAGTACCTATTGCTGGTCATTTCACTATGAAATGCCATTGAATCTCGCTAATTCTTCGCTAATTAATGACTCTTTGCATGGCTGTGCACACTTATGCAATAAAACTATGCATTATGTCTCTGATTTTGCACTTAGAGGCAATATAAATCATGTGGTTTCATGTGTTTCCGGTTTATATCTTGTTGCATCATGTGTTTCTTGGTCTTATCATGAAAGAGTCTCTTGATATTGAAAGTTCGTGTTCAATGTCGATTCATCAACGTCCGTAAATTCAAAACATCAAAAAATTCTTATCCTTGTCCATTGCAATGTTTCAGAATCAAAGTTGCCCCCAACCCCCAACCCTAGCCCCC